>VYXC01004843.1:532762-558731 GCA_013397175.1 Platysteira castanea
TTTGTATCTTATAAGAAGGCCCTGTGTTGTAAGCTAAAAAAAAAAAAAAAAAAAAAATAAAAAAAGCATGTCCAAAAGCACACCTCTATCAATTACAGAAATAGAAGAATGGCTGCTAGAATATAAACCAAATTTTTAGTTGCCTAAAAGAGATCAACCACTTTATAGAAATTGGGCAGTGCAGCAATTTTGAAAACAAAGATTAGGAAAAAAGGAGGTTGTTATGGAAGAAAGGCTTTGATTTAAAACAATTGCACAGGATCTGACTTCAGCTTTTAGATTCATGCATATAAATGTCACTAGAAATAAGTGATTTTGTAGGAAGAAGGAGTTCCAGGAAAGAGATATGTGCAAAAGTCCAATGAAGCTCTCTCATATTCCTGAGATATTTGATTACACACAGAGTAATTACTCCTCAAACATGTCCCTCATCTCTTGTTTCCTCTCACAAGGTAACAGTCCTGAACAGGATCATAGCTGTTGTGAAGGTAGGAAGATTGACATGGGATGTTTCATGCAGCAGTCATCCTGAGATTTGGAGGTCATACCAGATGATCAGATTTCTCTGTGTGTCCCTGCCAGAAACATTTCGGAATATCTAGAGCAGTTAATTGTTCCATGAGAAGGACAAACAGACCAAGAGAGACTTTCCACAAAGTAAGAGACTGCGCAGCAAGTGCAAGGGTTTGTTTATTGTTGTTATTATTGACTTGTTGTCCATCTGGTTTTGACTCTACCTTCCTTCATACTCTTCCCTCTCCAGTCTTCCCACAGATATTGGCTGGCTGACTGTACAGATTTGTGCCTGGCCCTTGAGCTCTGTGGTGAGAAGACACCTCTGTTCCACATTCCGGCCCTTCCCATATCTGTTCTGTCTAGGCTGTATCTTTCTATCCCTTTGTGCAGGTAAGTGTGAGGTAGAAATGACAAATGATGCTTCAGGAAAAACTCAGCACCCAAAAATCCACCTAATTGTGTGTACTCAGTTTGGAGTTAATTCTTTAGCTATTTTTGCCTACCCCACCATGGTGTCTTCTGACCTCAGAAGCCCCCAGCATACTGAAGTGTTGTTAATCTCTCTTAGACCCAGATGTACCCAGCAGCAACATGAGCTGTTCAAGAAATGCTATGGGATCAACCTCATTCACAATACTTTGCTTCACATATCACTTAAGCATAAAGGAATGGTGTCTTTAAATATCAGCTAGTGAACGTTCTAGAGTCAAATAAACAGAAAGTGCCGAAAGAAATTTTATAAATGGTAACTACTTTCGTATTTGAATGGTTTCATTTCTAGTACAAGAATTGATTATGCAGATTTGATTTATTGTTAGCTCAGCTCAATAGTACTGATTTAGGTATTGAACATGATATGTGCCACTGCAGTTATTGTTTCCCTGAAATAATTTGCTTTGATAGACATACATTGATTACATTTTTACTCTTTAATGATAGCAGTCATTATGGTACTGGCATAACACATGCAAGCACGATATAGTGGTCAACAACTATAGTATAGTTATTTCCTGAGCCAGTGATATGTCCTGGGTCAGGGTTATCAGATGCTGTGCTTCTTACTGTTCTTTACCCTGAAAGTCAGCGGTCAGCATCCACTGTTACACCAATTCATTATTTTTGGAAATCAAATGGAAATCACACATTCATTACCACTGGATACAGGCAGTTAATACAATCTGATAGAGCAGGGAAAACAACCTCCAAGTGTCAAATAAGACAGTGTTCTCACCCTCTTGTAGGACACATCAGGTAAATAACACTTCAAAAGCCAATGTCTTCTCTGGTCTTTTTCTGAAAATGTTCCCCTCTCCAACCTGACTATTGCCAGGCAGTCTGTCCCCTGAATCTGCACATGTTGGTTATTCATGTCCCTTTGCCTTCTCAGAGGCTGGGAGGGAAATGTGCTTTTTACAGGCACTTGCACAGTGTTCTGGACAGTAACAACAAACAAATTGTCTACTTTGGTATCTTTCCATTGTCGTCTCATTATCATGTCTATGAAATGAGAATACACAGCAGCTACGCCCACATTTGTGGGACAACTGAGAGAGGTATTATCTTAACATATTGCCTATTACTCTGTCTTTGAAAACTAGTATTGTTTGTACATGACCTCGAACTATTACTTTTAGCACAAATGGTAACAGGCTTGGCCAGATATTCTTTGTCTTCTGCTTTCCTCACATCACCAGCTTTTGCTGCTACTTTCTTCAAAGGCAGGGAATCATCAGATACTTTTTCTTTTGAGACAAGTCTCTGAACTGATGATATTCGTGATACTCTGTGTATGGCCTTCTGGTAATTAGCTATGTCTTTTCCTTATTTAGATCAAGAGTGCAAAGTTTGCTTGGGATTTACCGGCTTCCTCTGGGCAACATTTCAGGTTTTTTTTAAAACTGAATCACTTCCTCTTGGTAGTATTATGCACCTGTCCTCAAATCTATTGCAAGCAGGTATTTGCCCTTGTTTTCTGACTCTCTGTGTGTTTTTATCAGCTGCACCTTAACTCTTCTTAAGCACTTTCCATTTAAGGAACACAATCTTCACTGCAAACCTTCACTTCTACCTGTTCTGAACAACATCGTGTTCATTTCTTGCAGGGAATGCTTTGCTTTGATCTTATTGCCAGTTCTACTGCTTTTAATTTGATCTGTAATTATTCCCTATAATAACTGTTTCAGTTCATGTGCCTCAGTTTTAATATAAGGGTGATTAAGCACGCAGTGATCCTGCTTGGCAGCCGCCTTCTAGTAAAGAAACATACCATTCCCTGACAACATTTTTACAGAAGTCCAAGTGCTCCTAAATTCTAGAATGATTTTAGGAATATATATCCTTCTTTGTGTTCCCAGGTTCTGAGGTAGAGTTCACCACTGCACTGAGCCCACCACAAATACCCATGTGAAGCACTTCTGGGCTTTATAACTGTGCTTGCTTTGCAGTGCAACCACTTTTTCTTGATCTGCTTTTGTTGGTTTGTTCTTAAACACAAAGGAATGGTTGTGTAACACATGAGTGCTCATTTAGAGAGAACTATATGTCCTGCTTTTCCCAACTTCTAATGGACCAATATTGCTGAAGCTTATGGCCCTCTCACATGGCATGAAAAACTCCACTGCCTTTTGTAACAATATTAAATGCTACAGATGGAATATAATAATGAATTGAATAAATTATAGTTTGCTGACTTTGACAGAGCATGCTTCTAGCATTGTAGTTAATACTTTACTTTTGACATAGGATAAATGTTTGTAAGTTACAAATGGGAATTGAATTTTCCCAGCTTTTAGAAGGCACTGAGGTGTAATTTAGAGACAAAACTGATTCTTATTTTCCTTGCCTTTTTGTCTGGAAAGTCTTTCATCTTTCAAAAAGAGAGAGAAAAACAGACTTGAAGGGTGTTTTCTCTTTCAAGATTTGAGAAAATATAAAATTATTTTACTTTAAATTATAAATCAGAAACATATTTCAGTGAAATATATATTTATGCAAATCATAAATATCTTTATGCAGAGCTATGTCGAATGTATAGATAAAGGTATTAATATGCATACATATTTTTTAAGAAATCATTTTGTATTTATAATCATTCTAAGTCAGATCTCACTGGATTCACATTGACTCTATACTCTTTACAGAGAAATAATTTTTCCAAAAGCTGCGAATCTTTTTGTAAACATTTTTAAACACCGTCAAATAAAAAGGCTACACACTCTAACTTTGATACCATCTTCTTTTTTTTCCACCACAGCTGCAGCTATTAATTCCCTCTGTTGATAAACCTTTTTCGAACATGTCCAATGGAAATTAAAACAGACACATTTCAATATGGGTTTATGACAGTATGATAGGTCAAGACAAATAGATCTTAACAAGAAATACTATTAGATCAATGGCACCTGTTCTCACAGCTGAGTTCCATGTTTGCCTCTCAGCAATCAAGAAAAATTAATCACCTCTTATACATTCTAGACATTTCTACTTGTTCTTTTCGAAGGAAGACAAGTCAGCATTTATTGTTCTTGAATTGTTTCATTGGTGCTGAATATTTCCCTCTGTGAAGACTGTACAATGGGAGAATTGCAAGTCCAGCAATAAGCAGTTGCACCTGCTGCTTTGCCAAAACTCTTTATTACCTTTATTCTTGGACCCAAGGACAACAGACACGGTGCTTTTGTGGGGCTTCTCTCTATCATCCCTCTCCATAGCCAGATGATCTTCTCCATGTAAGGCAGAATCCTTTCCCACACCCTGCTGCGCCCGGGGGACGGTCAGAGGTGTTGGAGTTGGCTACGTATGTACTCTTGACTCAAAGGCATGGCAGGCTTTACAGGTTGCAGCAAATCTTAGGGGAGAGGGAAGCTAATCCCAAAGGATAAATACAGGTTTCAGTCTCTGGTTACAGAGAGCAAAACACTGAAACACAGAATCAGAGCCCATCTCAGCAGTGGAGAAGAGACCACTGAGAGGAGATCTTGTCACTGCATTCAAATATCTTAAGGGCAAATATAAAGAGGATGAGGCCAGACTGTTTTCAGTGGTGCCCGATGACAGGACAAGGGGCAACGAACGCAAACTGAAACACAGGACATTCCATCTGAAGATGAGGAAATCTTCACTATGAGAAAGGCAGAACACTGGAACAGGCTGCCCAGAGAGGCTGTGGAGTCTCCCTCTCTAGAGATATTCAAGAACTCATGGGGACATGATCCTGTGCAACCTGCTCTAGGTGGGCCTGCTCCAGCAGTGGACGCGGGACTGGGTGCAACTAGCAGTCCCTTCCTCTACCATTCTGTGATTCTGTGCGAAATCGGTGAATTGCCGGAACACACATAATTTTTTTAAGAGGCAATTAGGTGGTAACTGCTGTGCTTCAAGGCCATCTCTTTGTTGTGTGTTCGTATGGCTCTCAGCACAGCAAAGTCCCGTAACAGGAGCCTGCTGTGATAGACAAGTGCCTGAATTGTTCCATTGCTCTTCCTCTGAGTAAATACACAGATAATGTGCTGCTCCAGCCTTTCAGAGGTATGGTGTCAAGGGTAGTTAGCTCTTGAGAAAGGATTCCAGAATGTCCAAGAAGAAAAAGAAGTGTGTTAAAGGAGACACACAGGCCAATTAAAAGAGCAGGTAAAGTTCATGTCTTGTTGGTCTTAGTTTTTACAAGCTTCATGTAAGAGCAGGTATGATTACCACAGAGTTAGCACAGTATTATAAAATAGAGGGACATATGTAAATGTTTCCTGAGAGGAGCTCGCAGACCCAGCACTGGCTGATGTCTAGAGGAATCCTCAGTTAATCTTTAAATTTTACTTTTGAAGTAGCTGACTGGAAATCTCATATCCATCTCTTTGGTGAACATCTGGATTTACAAAAGCAAACTCTTCCCCTTTCCTGGGAACTTTCTGGTTGGGTAAACGTTCAGAACCATCAAGTATGGATATGTCTGTTATTTTGACTAGGTTTTCCCTTCATGAACATTTGTCTCCTATTCTACTTCCAGCACTTTTACAGACTTTTAAAACGTTTCTTCTATTTCAGTGGAAAAGAAAAGAATTCTAGTTCTCTTTCACAACTTTTGTGCTTCTGCAATCATTTTGTCCCAGACTCTTGCACCTCACCTTCCCATTTAGGGCCTGTTGTTAAGTGTCACAGAGGAGCCTATTCACCTATTTTTGATACTAATGCGAAGCTTGCTTTCCCTACTTTTTTATAACCTTCCTTCTTTCCACATCTGATTCAGGTTCCTTGCTTCTGTCTTTGAGGTCATTCGATTCTGTCCTGTGGCCAACCTGGTTTTAATTTTTTTCTGCCTCTCCCACTTTTTCACTCTCTTAGTCTCCTTTCAATCTGCTCTTCAGCTTGTTCATGTTATTTTCTCATGTGGTACAAATTACTTAGAATTCAGATGGATAGGAATTTTTTTTCCTACAGTTGTAAACTGCTATTTGCAGATGGAGATATAAAAAACGTAAGTATTTATTAATACTGTTACTTATTCATCACCTACATAACAAAGGTCTTCTCTATTAGCAATACCAGTAAGCTTTGTTCCTCTTCCAAGCAGAAAATAAATCCAGATCATGAAAAAATTTTTTGTTCTACTAGCCTTGCAAATTTTAACTTCTGAATTTGTCCTAAATTGACACCCTACATTTTGTTATCAGCTTTGCCAAGTTGAAACTGTAATCGCATTCATATACAACCTGAATCAAGTTTTACTTGTCATGAATATTTTTATGTTCTAAAGTCATCCAAAGAATACGACTTTTCTGAGCAACCCAGCTACAGGTGTCTTTCAAGCGATCCTTAATTGTTAATCAAGTAAAAATTCCTAATTCTTTTTTTACAGTAGCTGTCTAATGTCAATGCATTAAATTTAAAACAGATATGGGTATGGGAAACAGCTACTTCTGTTTAAAAAGACAGTAATTTGCTTGCTTGCAATGTCTGGTTTTAGAAATGGAGTTTTTCTCAAGTTCAAGCCAGTCTCGCAGAAAAAGTGAGTATGTAGACATTTTCCAATTAATAACATTTGTTTACCTTTTTATACATGTGCATAAACAGGCAAGTTTGAGGTGGGTTTACAATGTGCTTGCAAGCCTTCTTCTGAAATGTATGGACCCAGTCTGGGCCTGCCTAACAACAAGAGAAATAGTCTTGCAGCTACAAGGACATCCCTAGCATTTTACTAGCTGTCTTTCTAAATCTATATTTGGTTAATACCTATGCCCTATTGAAACTGGCAGAGAGTTTTTTGAGTGGGCATAGTGCCATGCCAACAGATGGTCACAGGCGAAGGCATGCCAGAGAACCAGTATGTGCCTCATGTTTGAGTATTAAGTGATGGATTTCCATCCAAGAATATCAAAATAGCAGTCAATGCAGAACATCTGAGCCTATGGCTAAGGGGATATGTTGACTATTCCTGCTCGGAGCTGGATTAGCTTTCAAAATCATGATTAAAAAAAAAAAAAAAGGGAAACAACCTTCTCCAGCTGTGAAATTTTGGCACTAACGAATGAGGAGTAGAAGGAAAGAGAAGTATTTAATGAAATATTTTAACAGTTTACTACACATTAAGCACCTGAAATGTCTCCAAGTAAATAAAAATAGCCTTCTGAGGCAAGGCTCAGTTTCCAGGGAATAGTCTGACTGATGCCAGAAGCTGGACCTGCAGATTACACATCATGGTAGCCCATGTCTGCTTTTTGTTAAACAGCCCAGTCCTATCCAGGGTATGTCACACATCGTGTCAATTTAAATTGGCACAAACTGGTGAATAATACTGTGTTTGTGCCAAGAAGGCTCTGTTCATTTCTTATACTGATCTATAATGGAAATAAAGTCCTAAAAGGAAAGAAAAGAAAGGAACATTTTGAGTAGTTTCAGCTGGATCAGGGTTAACATTTATTTCACAAAATCATAGAATACACTGAGCTGAAATGGACCCATGAGGATCACTGAGTCTACTCCCAGCCCTGCACAGGACAACCTCAAAACTCACATCATGTGCCTGAGAGCATGGTCCAAACTGCCCAAGGTTCTTTTCTTAAACTCTCTCAGGCTTTGTGCCATGACCACTTCCGTGGGGAGCCTGTTCAATGACTGATCGCTCTCTGTGTGAAGAACCTTTTTCCAATAAATAAAGACAATGCTAATAAACAAACTGTAAAAGGTAAGAGCTGATGCTGACTGGGGAGAGAAACACTAAGAAAGTTCGCATATTCTTCTTCTAGGACTTGAAACAAAGTTATTTTTAAAATTTATTTCAAAGTCAAGTAAAATTTGTGGGTGACAGAAGATGCTGGGTACCAGAATGAGGAGAGGCTGACATTAACTACTACGGAGAACTTAAGTCACTGGGGAAGGGTGAGTGACTTTTATCCTCTCAAGCTATCAACCCTGCATTTTGCTTGGTATCTCTGACATTTTAGTCTATATCTACACAGAAATGTCATGCTGATCTATTTATTTCAAGTCAGTTGTGGCAGCTCAACTCTAATAAACTGTTCATTTCACTTTGCTCCCTAACTTGATCTAATTTCCTTGTTAATCACTTTATCAATGAAGCTTTGTGATAATGCTTCTGAAATGCAAGTCCTTTCCTAAAAAAACAACAGTAATACTATTTGGTTCTCACAAAAACCACTGTTTTTATTTTTCTTGCCCTTAGCTATACCATAGGTATCTAAAATTATGCAAAATCTGAGGTAGAAACTTAGACTAACAAACTGCCTGATAGCCAATCACTTCGCCAATATAATTTCTGAACTCCTGAATTGTAGTGAAAAACAACACTGTTGAATGTCATCATCAGCATAATCATTGTTAAGACCTGGACAGAGCATTTAGGCCTGCTGAGAGCATTTTTTTTAAATAACAAAAAAGCAGAGGTAAAGTGTTGCTTTTTCAGGACTAGCCTAAACAATTAAACAAGAACAGGATTCAAGGAGGAGGAATATGGGGGGAAAGATAAAAGACCACTTGAAAGCTTCTGTCTTTAATATCTGTTTCTCACTATCCACAAGGTTAATGTTTGGGGCTGGTACTAAAATAAACATCCTGTGGGACGGTTCTATAAGGTGTGATCTCTGTACCATGCAGTACAGGGTAAAATACACAGCAAAGTAAAATATACAGTAGGTTTTGTCCCATGCAAAAAAGGTGCTTCAAACCAACAGTTTATATAAGTCTCCTCTGCCTCCAGAGTGATGCAGGCATTTTTCACCTTTTTCAGATTCACTGGAAAAGTACCTCTTCACAACTCTTCTTTCACAGTTGTCTGCAAACATGGACACCTAATTTTCTAAAAAAGCTCTTCAGCTGCTTTTCTTCCATGCATCTTTCTCTCCCCTACAGTGCATGAAGTGTTAGATGCTCTCTACATAATGCTGCTCCTCTTGTACTGGCTGAGATATGGCAAGTGAAATGGCAATGGAAAATGGCAATGGAAAAACAATTACCCCTTCTAACTCCTGTTCCTCAACTTGCATTGGAGGTAAAAGATGAATCTAGAGATATAGATGAAAGTAGTTAATACAGGTACCAATTTCATGGAAACACTTCATCCCAGCAGTCACTTGTAGGCAGGGTGCAGATGAGATTTTCATCTGAGCCCAGTCTTGCCACAGAGCACAGCTCAGCTGTGTTCATGTTAGCCAGCTTACACAAACTGCTGCAGGGCACACATCTCCCTTGTCCTTCTGCTGTGATGACAGTTTTCATTTCTATGGACTCCAGATGTGGCAATCTCCATATTAATTCTCCCAGGGTAGATTAAGCACTTGGGAAATTCTGTTGATTTTAGGTAGATGAAATAGTTGAGAAGCAGCAAGGCAGTAACTGCATACATAGACATGTAAGTTGTCTTTCTGCAGGGAGATATTTGTTGCCAAGAAAACATAAAAAGATTCAAACAAGGCTTTCAGCTCTCCCCAAAATAGTCTGAATGCTTAACAGAAGTAGTTTTCCTTGCAGTTATACTGTGAAATAGCACATAAAATATGCTCAAAGGTTTTCTTTGCAGCAGCTTTTACAGATATTTTAATTTTTATATTCACACTATATGAAAAATAGGGACCAGGTAGCCTTTGTGCGGTGGTTTCCTGTTGAAGACAAAGGGGAGAACTGCCATGTTATAAAGGTCTTCTAGAAGATGAGAACAAAAGAAGATGATTAAAAATCCATGGGAACTGAGTTGCAAGAAGGAGAAGTCTATTCTGGGTTGTGTGTGATTGCCTGTATGCAATATTTCTGCATCTTCGTAGTAGCTGGGTATGTGGTTTTTAATTGTCCTGATAAATTCTCTTCTGTTAGTTCCCCGTATTGAATAAACACTGAGAAAGCTGAGGGCAGCTTGTTGAAGCCAGGCATTTTGCATGGGATGCTGACCACAGTCCCTGTGTCCCTATCACAACACTCCTTTGCAGATGGCAGCGTCTGCTAAAAAAGGGTCCATTTCCTCATAACAAGCATGTTATCAGAGCTCCTGGTCTTTCCTAATACCCATTTGGTCTTTCCTTCATGCCTTTACAAGCTATGCCTAAATCCAGGGGTGCTTCCATATCTAAATTTCCTTTAATAGACCAGCATCCACAGCCTACAGACTCTGGCCCAGATGGGGCTGAACGAACAATTCTCAGAAGTCTGGGACTTTCAAGATACACTAGGTCAAAGCACATGGGAATTCATTAATCCATTATATTAAAAAAGAAAGGGTTTCTGGGAAGTAGGGGAAGCAGTTGGCAGCTGTACATTGTTATCTGTGAGTCAAGTTCCTTTCTTTCTTTTTTACCAGTTGGTACATTGTGCTTTTTTTCCCCATCTCTACTCAAAACTGAGCACTTCTCTGTAAAAAGACATTTGAAAGAGCAAACCTTGAAGGTTCAAGAACTGGTATTTGCCTTCTGAAGCTCTTACTAGAGATCTGACTTTTGATAAGGACATTGTCATCAAATCAGGTAGCACTCTTCATTTTTCCAGTGTCCTAATGTGGAATAAGCAAGTGCTACTCCAGAGAAGTGCCTCTTCCTGGAGAAAAAGCATGAAAGAACAAAAATGAAAATGAAAGAGTCCACTGAGCTGCAAAAAGGTGATTTCAGAATCTGTGCTTATGCTCCTGAGGAGATCAGAAAACTAGGGAATGGGGTAATTGTCTAAATGTAAGTGCTATTTTAATTGGAATAATGGTTGTTCAATTTTCCATAAAGAATAAAAAGATCTGATATGATAGAAACACATCTGTATACCTTACTTTCACACGTTAGATAAAAAGTGGACCTAACCCTCTACTGCAGAGCGCCAGTTTTACAATAATATTCCTCCACTAATTTTTCCAGGAGTTGGTAGCACCCTTGAGTAAGACAGGTGCAGAACAGATCCAGAATATGTATTATTTATTATCCAGAAGGGACTGAAAATGTCAGTGTATGTATCCTTGAGGAGAATGGGGCTGTGTAAATATTTGAATAGTTTTCGTAACATTTTCCCAGATTTGTTTTTCACCTTTTGGGATTTTCATATTTGAGCAAACATTCACAAAGCAGTAAACTGCCTGGAAATCCCTGCAAAGTCAAAAGATCAGTTATAATGATTTAACTTGAGAGCTGACCCCCCTTCACTGGAAATTATCCATGTTATGGGTGCAAACTATGCAAAAGTGAAATTCATTTGCAATTTGAGACGAATGCCAGTATTCTTGAGAGTTTTGAAACTGAATCTAAGCAAGTACTTGCCTGAAAAACATGCTTTTTTACTGATCAGACTGTTTCCGTGATCGGGCTACTCCCATATTGAACCTATTAACACTTTTTTTCATTACAAAAATAAGGAAAAACATTGCATCCATGCTTTATTTGTAGGGAAAAAAATATATAAACACAGTTGTGCATCTCGACTGGCTACAATTTTTTTCCCCCCAAGACTTTTTGTTTGCTAATTTCTGAGCCATTTATAAAGTAACCTATTCACAGCACAATATCTAGATCCTGATATGTGAAAAAAAAAATCACTTCTAAAGACCTAAAGTACCGGCATGCTTGAGGATGAGGAAAACAGTATGGGTCCAGTGATTTAAGGGATAAGAGAGTTTTTCTGGATTAATATGTAGCGTACATTTTTGTTTCCAGCATTACATGCCACTTGCCAGAACTGTTTGATGCTGTGAATTTGTTTGGAATTCTAATTTCATGAATAATTCACAATCACTGCAGTGATTCCAGAAAGTCATAACACCTTATAATACATTCACATCAGTGCTCAACACTGAAGGGAATATTGTTGTGTTTCTGGAAAGTGTTGTGATGTCCTGGAGAGTAAGTGCAGTTCAGCTAAATATTAATAAAAATTCCTGTGTGCTTACGTGCATTTTCTTCCTTCTAATCTTCTCTATAACCCACAGGTAACATTTTTTTATCCATGACATCCAATCTGAAGCTACTGCATGGCCTGTGCCCAGGATTTTGTCACTTGTCATGTATTTCAATGGCATTTCCTCCATTTTTTTGAGTTATTGGAATTTTGCCTTCAGGGCACCGAATAGTCAGGTACTGTAGTAGATAAAGTAGATTTTGCAGATCCCATCTGAAACTGAACTGAACTTCAAAAAATACTGCTGTCACCTTTCCTTGCAGGGACCAACAGAGAATAAGAGACCAAATGAGAAGGCAGCCTAAATCAGGAGAGAAAATGATCCTTAAGTGGAAGTTTTATATCAGAGGGCCAACATTTCATCTTTGACAATAATGGCCTGACCTAGTATGGAACAAGTCTTCAAATACTCAAACAACATTTCTGAGCCTTCCTTTGTGAGATACAGAAAATCCACACTCTTCCCAAGCAGCAGAAGATAAAAGTAGTGCAGCACAGGGCAGGACACATCGTCAGAGAGCACATGGGAAATGCAAACTTGCTAAATGTAGCCACAAATCAGAGAGAGAACCGTAAAAACAGGCACCCTCCCTCCCCCCCCACTCCAGTACTTATTTGTACAGTATCTTAGATAACTCCCAGAGTAGGGAAGCAGGAACATACTAACTTAGAGCAACTCGACTCCCAAACTGATGGCTTCAGGGAGCACAGATGGGGCTTATTCTCATGTGTTGTGACAGATCAGTTCCCCACCACAGACTGCTAAGTTCACAGTAGGTCTCAGGAGTCTGAAAGTGAGAGAGTCAGCTTTCAGCATTCAAAGAAAGATTTGTTTTCAGCTGCACAGAGGAAGAAACACGGATCTGTCCTGCCACAGTACCTGCAAATTAGGGTCAATTGGAAAAGTGCAGAGGCCAGATTATCTGCATTTTGTTGAATCATGTACAACTCAGCAAAAGGAAGCTAAAATGCAACTGAATTGGAATGGAAACATTTCAGGCTTTTTTTTGCACTGGTGCCAAAACAAAGTGAAAAAAAAAAAAGTTTGAGTCCAAAATATTTAGCTAAATACCTGAAATCATTAGTACAGAGTGTCAGAACTTCTTAGTTATTCTTTACTCACTGTTATGCACAGACTTTTGACTGTTTTCCATAAAGTCCCCTGTGTTCAATGGTCTTTGAGGAGCTAAAACAGTTTTAAAGTTGTATGATGTAAACACAATAAAATAAGGAAAGTTAATGGAATTAAATTGTTTGCCATTGATGGCTATGAATAAATAAGGTGCTATTTGGAGCAATAAATATCATACTGGTGGGTAAATATTAGTGAGTTTCAGAGTCCATGTGAATTATTCCATGAGTAATCAGGAGTTGGATCATGTTTATAGTGAGATCAGACATAGGTTTGCGTAAGAAATTCAGAAACCCTAGAAGAAATCTTCCTATAGGACCGCTGAACTGTTTATTTGAGCTAACAAAATTGACTCAAACCAGCAGATAATTGAAGTGTTACTTCTTTGAAAAAAAAAAGGATTAGAAACTTGAGCACGCAGATGTGGTTTCAAATGAAACAGAGAGACAGAACTTGGTTTGATAGACAGGGAAGGGAGTGACTCTCTGTTCCTGACTCTAAGAAGTTAAATAAACCCCTAGAATAGCATTCATGGCAGGTTTTCTCTGTGTCTAAGACAGTGATAATGATGAGAATAATACATTTCCCTGGTAGGGTTCCACTTAGAACACAGCGTTCTGTTCTTGTCTATTCAGATTAAACAAGACATTGCAGGATTTGAAAAGTGCAGCGAGCTATGAAGACAGAACTGTACAAAAAACCAAGTAAACATGTGTGTCTTAAAGGTTCTGGGAAAATAGACAACATCCTGAACACATGTTCAATAAATCTGACAGGTGCGATGATACAGCTCCTGCAGCCATGTGCAAACATACCCACCGTAACAGTGTTCTTTAAATATCATAGACAGAAACTGAATACTAATTAAGTCTAAGGTTGCCAAAATACCCATTACAAGATAATGTTTACAGGGAATTACTAAATGAGTCATTCAGATATAGAGTATTGTGATTTTTATTCTTCAGATATACATTACATATTTGTCCTATGAAAGTACTGGGGTACATTTCTGCTGAGGATTTGACGGTTTCCAAGAACAAAATCATGGAAACACACACTTTTCCTTACTTAGAAAATATTTTTAAAGTCATTTTACTGTCAATCTCTAGTCTCTTTCTTGTACTTCAGAGTGAAGGCTTGAAATGCATTTGAGTTGAGTTGTTCTCCTATCTTTTTCTATCCTCAAGAAAACTTCCAGTGTCATTTTAAAAACTTGGAAATTTTGATTTTATGAGGATTGCACTGAGTTGACGAGCATTCTGATGGAGTTCACCAGCTTTGGACAGACTGAAGAGTCCACTTTCATTGAGTTTTTCACTACAGGTTTTCCACATGATGAAACTGTTTAAACTTTTTCACAAAGCAATGTTACCTCTGGGATCACTACGAGACTTCCACCCAAAAGGAGTGTTGCTGTGCCCAGCTGCACGAGGCTGTCCCTGACACAAAGTTCCCATTCCTTCTTCTCTTGGTGGCCTGCAAGTGTGGGGGAAGATGGTGATGGATGAGAGGCAGATGAGCAGCAAGAGGGAGTCTCAGACCAGGTGAAGATCTGTACCTAGAGATGTGAGCTGGAGGTGGGAAGAGAGGCAGGGAGGAACAGTGGAAGAAGGAAAGTGAGAACGGGAGCCATGTTAAACGACCATTGGGAAGGAGAACAGGGACAGAGACGTGGTGTTCGCATAGGGAGGATTCATTTTCAGAATGAGAAGCTGAGCCCAGAGGACATGTCTGAGCCATGGATGGCAAAGCACACTGCCCCATTCCATGCTGGTCTAACCAGCTGCCTAAACAGCCGTTAAGGTCTCACAGTTGCTGCAGGCTCTTTTATTAAATAACACAACTTAGAAAGCCAGCAGTCTGGACCCAGCTTAATAGACCCCAGATCAGAATCCAGTTCTGGGAAAGGGGCTGCTTTTTTCTGTGGGTATTTTATCTGCTTATTTTTAGGTAAAAAAAAAAACCAAAACAAAACAAAACAAACAAACAAACAAACAAAAAAAACCAACAAAAAAACCACCAAAACAAAACAACAAAACAAAACAAACAAACCCCCCCCCCCAAAAAAAACCAAAACAACCCAAATCTTAGACTTAGTAAAGAATATTAATCTTGCAAAGTCTACTCAAAGGTTGAGAAAGACCAGAACAGATACTACTTTTGCAGTCGGATTTTTTGCAATATCTTTAATTACAGGATCACATATCATCTTCTACAGAGTCCCTGTCTCAGTCAGGATGGACATGATATGTGGATGGGCTCTGTGGGGATTGAGTTATGATGCCATTAGTGCCTGAGTGTGGATTCAGGCTACCCTGATTGCAAAGGAAAGGACATGCATTTAAGACCCTTGCTCTGGGACCTTAAAGATCCTCAGTGATGAAGGCTAAAGGGTGAAGATTAAGCCAGCAATGTATACTAGAAACCATTTCTTAACAGCAAGCATTTCCATATTTGAATTAAATTAACAGTGTATGTTTCAGTTTCATCTACAGGCTGTTTTCCTGACTGTCATTAACCACCTCATTTCCAGAACCACTCCAGCAGCAGTTCCTGTGCAGAATTTTTAAGAGGATATCCCATTATACAAAGTAACAAACGTCGTTAAGTCACTAATCAAGAAGACCTCTATCCAAATTGCTCATTGCTCTTGAATGAACTATTTTACCTAACAGATCCAGAAACATTTACTCAAGATCTGTGTGTCTAAAACACATTTTCTTTTCATTTGAAATGGAATATTGAACTCCAGGAGTTAAGTTCAGGTTTCAGATAAATTTTTTAAAAATCACAAATTATAAAAAGACTCAGCAAGAACAGAGAAACTCATTTCACTTTTCTGTCCCTTTCTCTCCATCCAGCTGTACTCAGCTACAGCTGGTACAGAGCCCAAATAAAAGTTGCTGCAGAGAAATGCACCCATTTTAGTGGAGTAGCTTGTGTGATTTCTCATAAATGCTTTGCAATAATGGCAGCCACAGCTCGGAAGCTATCATGGTCTTTTTCCCTGGAGAGCAATATGTGAGCTATACTTGGTGTTCAACCTTTTCTGAGAGGGCAAATGAAGCAGGAGTCAGGCATAATCAAGAACTAGAGGGGGAAACTATATAATCAAACATTTTTTAAAAAATGTCATTCAAATAGTTTGTTCTGGTCCTTTTCTTTGTTTTGATGGGGGGTCAGAGAGACAGACACTCATTGTAAAGGCACTTCATGACATATCAAAACAACCAAGTTTTTTCCACATTAATTTTCACGTTGTCCAGACATTTAACTCACTCAACTGAATCAGAGACCTCCCTTCTGGAGGTTTTTCCCCCAGGTGGGGAAAAGTGAGAATATCAATGTTGTACACTCACATGCCCTCCACCTGCATGTGTCCAGGGTGCCACAGCACACTGGGGATCTCTTCATGTGTTTGGCCTCGCAACAGTGAAATCTTCAGCAGCTCTTGATCTCGGTGCATGCAAGATGAAACCATTCCTAAGTATGCAAAACACCCATGGACATCCCTCGACTTGAAAGAAACAGCTCAGCCCCTAAAAAAACGATCCTCGATTCATTTGTAGTATACTATAGGATATTACATTAATGGTAGTCTGTCTTTAATGCTGAAGAGCACACACGAGTTTCTAATCAGAATACAGACCCTTTATTAACTTACTAGTGAGCATGAGCCTTTGCGTCTGGAACAAAGTGCTGCTGCAGCAGCCAGATACATATGAAAGACTTTTGTGCTATAATGGCCACTGCAAGTGTATTTTACCCTCTCAAAAAAAATTAGAGGAATTGCTGTATACTTAGCATGTTACAAATACCTATCTCGCAACTGATTTGACGTTAAAATCGTTGCAGTCTTTGTACTGGGCGGGATTTTTTTTTTTTCTTAAGTGCTAGGGAGGTAAATGAGAACATAATTACATTGTCAAAGTCAATAATAGCAAGCAGCCTCTGTCAGGTCTTGCTGTGCTCAGCACTGTTTCACAGGAACTGCTGGGGAGTTCTTCCGCCACCAATCCATTTGGCTCCATTTAAGAACTGACTACAGGAAGGTAGTTATTGTACAAGATTAGTTTCCTGTATGCTGCAAACTGGCAGTAGCAGAAAAATACAGGATGAATTTATTAGCTTGCAAGGTCAGCTAATAAAAACAAAAACGATGAAACCCAGACCATTGTTTACTTTAAGTCGGATGGCTTCTTAGACTTCATTCAAAATTCAAACTAGTTAACTCCTGCATTTCCAGTCTGCAAAATTGTCATAAAAAATAAACAAAACAAACAAACAAACAAAACAAACAAACAAAAAAAACCCCTCTGGATGTTCATTTTCAAGGAATTTTGTAGCACTACTATGTCCTACTCTTAAGAAAAAACAAAACCCCTGTACTAAATATACTGATCATGATACCACAGGTAACTGTACCAGTTATATTTTGTCACTATTACAGAAAAAAATATGACGATAAAGATGATCGTAGAATATTTAATTTGTGCAATGAGCTCTAGCACCAAGTTTTAAACTTGAGAGAGGTTGTTGCTAAATGAGATTGAGCTTTTGGTCTAAAAACCATTTTTAATTGAAATTCAAAGAAAAAAACCCCATAACTTTCAGACAAGCTATAATAGTTGAGGATGATAATAGCATTGTGATGTCCCTCAGAAACAATATATGATGCAAATTTAATTCATTGATGCCTTTTCTTTCCATAGACTGTAAAGGGACTATGATAAAACTATAACACTGTTTCAAAAATGAGTAACTTTGTGCTTCAAACAGCAGATAATTGGGGTCAGTTCAGCTTGAGTTCTCTTTGGAGTCTGAACATGCCTACACTTTTCACTCACACAAGTAAGAAAACTGGATAAAACAAGGGATTTTGAACTCTGTTGTAATACCTGTACAACAACCTTGCTCCAGATTAGCAGTTAGAAATTCTGAGCACTTAAATTATTTAACTGGATTTTTTTAAATCTCCTAAATAAATTGCAGTCACAGCACACAACTTACTTTGAAGTACTTTGAGGTAGGAGGCACCCATTCACATCCTCCCTTTCCTAGGGAAATGCCGTAGGCTGAAGCCTTTAGGCACATTAACAGGGGCACATCGTGGCAGCTCAACAAGCCTGCCTGTGCTCCCCTGCCAGGCATTGTTCCACCTGCTTTTTGGGCAGCAGGACACCAGGATCTTAAACTTTCCGTACAGCCAAGGAAGGATCAGCAAGTGCTTCTGAGGAGCACCAAAGGGGGATTCAAACTCTCACTGTTAACCATCAGCTTCTTGCTGCTCGTTGTAAGGTGTAACAATGGGACCTTTGAGCCCGTCTCAGAGATTAGCACTCAGATCTGTTCCTTTTAAATAAGTAGGTCAGTGTCTCTGCCTCCTCCCTAGTACAGGCAGATATCCCTCTGCATACCATTCATGCACCCCTACAAAGAGCAGCGGCTAGAGTTTTGACAGGAAGAATTTTTTTTTAATAAGAATTAATTTAATACCAAGGATGTAAGGTTATTTAATGCATGTATATTTAATACACAGTTTAAATATGCATGTGGTGGAGAGCTAGGATCAGGATCATCAAGACCATCAACTACAAACTCAGTATCTGATAACAAGAGTTGTTAGAGATGCTGGTTTGTGATGACCAACTTTGCAATAGCCAGAGGCACTGACTGCTTCTTAAATGAAAGGACAAGGAATGAGTACTTGCAGACCTAAAATGTTGACTAGTAGAAGTTTTAACAGCATGAGATCTGATTTTACAATGCCCTGGTGATGTTGTTCAACTGATCTTACATCAGATGGTTATTCTGAAAGGTCTCCTGGGCCACTGCACCTGTGACACCAAACACCCCAAGCCAGACTTCAAGAGCAAGCATTTTCTCTACCTCTTTCTAAACAGAACCCTTCAAACAGTCCACCATGTGCCTCAGAAGCTCACTGCTCATCAGATGTAATCAAGTCAGTGAAGGGCGTAGGAGGGAAAAATCGGGTCATGAAGACAATTAGCGGGTCAGAGCACTAAATGAAAGCAGAGGATGGTATGGGTTATTGTACTAGGCGTGCTCTTCAGCACTGGGGCAGGTTGAGACTTTCCCTTCCTGGGTGCCCACGTTCCAGCAGGGTGTTTTAACAGGACTCAGAGCACACTGGTCCTTCTTTGGAAATGGAATGCTGGGCCATACTGTAGCCGAGAAACTGAGATCCAAGGCACATTAGGCAAAGGTGAGGTTGGCTTCCAGCAGGAAAGGGTAAAACCAGACTATAAGCCTCTGCTTTCTGGACACTAACATCAAAATAATGCAGAAAAGCAAAAGCAGACATTTTCCTGAGAGTGGGAAACCTCTCTTTTTCTTGCTATGGAAAGCTGAGATTTCAGTTGCTTACACAGCAGTCTGCCATTCTGTAGGGTGCCTGCCCCTAGGAAATAAAAAACTGTCATGATGTGCAGGAGGACAATGGCACGTATTCCTCTGTCCTGTTGAAACACACTCCTTCTAGGCTAACACTTTTTTACAGTGAGGGTGGTGAAAGACTGGAACAGGTTTCCCAGAGAGATAATACATGCCCCATTCCTGCTAACATTCAGGTCAGGGTGGATGGTGCTCTAAGCAACCTGATCCAGTTGAAGATGTCCCTGCTCATTGCAGGGGGCTTGAACTAGATAGTCCATAAAAGCCCCTTCCAAAATAAACTATTCTATGATTCTATGACTTCCCACAGCTGATGAAGGTATATAGTCTTCCTCCAAGGTAAATGTGCAGCTTCACTGCCCAGGCAGCCTTATTCAGCTTTACTGTCCAGACACAGACAGAGCAGCCTCTGTGTCCCCAGATGCAGGGACATGCCTTGGCTGTGCCCTGACTTGCAACTGAGTAATACCCACCTCATAGTGACACCAGTCTGCACTCAGGTGAAGGAAACCCAGGTGGGAGCCACTTCATCAGGGAAATGGGATTTTGACGTGCACTGTGGCAGAACCAAGCAACTAAATCAAAACTTGTTTTCAGGAACCCCACTAAGCCTCCAGACATACTCCTCACTCACTACCACTGAGGCCTCCCTGCCTCACTTAGAGGTGCTCTGAGTCACCTTCACACTTGAGCCAGGTCTGGGATGGGATCCAGACCTCTTAAACTGGGATCTGGAACTGACTACATCTTATTTCTGGCACTGCCCTGTACCCCACAGAATGCCCACTCCTATGGAGGCAGGGCAAGGGGGCAGTTATTTTCCACCCAGCCAGTCTATCCCTGGGTATCCAGCAAAGAGAAAGGAAGGGCCAAGACACCACTGCCCTTCCCAGCACTGTTTGTACATTCCTTAATTAAATGTCATCAGCTAAAATGCATCAGGAGCAGTGGTAAGAACCCAGGCTATCCCTTCGCCCTGAGAAGCCTCTTCATGGCTACAGTCTCAGATGCCTTCTTGTTTATTAATCTCTCCCTTGGTCTCCCAAAGACCCAAGTCTTGTCAACCCTGAAGCCTCAGTTATGCCAAGCACTTTGTTTGCCCACCCTGTACAATTTTGTAATGAAGACTTGGCTAGGCACTTTCAGATTTGCTGATAACCTGTAGCAAATAAATCAGAGCCAGAGTGGAATGTGAATCTGTGGAAATAAGTCACATGAAATGCAGTTCTCTGGAAGGTCTCAAGCCGCTTCTAAAAAAAGGCAAGGAAGACAAATGAAAACTCTTTTGAGACTAAGGAGTGTGATGTATAGCATCAGATAGGGGGGCTAGAGCAATTTGCAGCACATAAGACTTCTGGGCTGAGTCTCTATTAACTGAGGCAAATACTGTGCCCTTAGCACCAGCATGCTCTGAAAACAGATTAAATGCAATGGTGTTAGAACCAAGCACTGACCTGGGGTTTTAAACTGTTCAGCAGACCAAAAGCACCATACACCCAGGGCTTCTCATGAGGAATCAGCAACTGCCTTAATTCAGGGTCCAGAGATTATAGTCTTGAGCAAAATGCAGCTTTTCCTTGTCCAAGTTATGTCTAGGAAAGACAAAAAATAAAAAAAAAGGAGGAGGGAAATGCAGTTTGGTAGCATTTGGTTTTCGTAGATCAGATGACATAATAAGATTCACTGATGCCGGTTCAAAATACCTGATGCTACTCGGAGAAACCTGGTCTAGTGGAAGATGTCCCTGCCCACAGGAGGGGCTTGGAACCAGATGATCTTTAAGGTCCTTCCAACCCAGACTATTCTACTGTTCTGTGATCTGGACTGGGTTGGTGGCATGTCCAACACCTTCTGGAAGATCTTGAGGGAATCACAATGTGTCAAGAAGATTTCATGAAAGGGGATTTTGAGGGTTACACTTTTCATGTAAACTAAGCAGGTTTAGTGGCTTTGGTAAGTGACAGGAGCCATGAATTCAGAGATGTGTGTCACATGAAAATCTGAAACATGTCATGTGAAATACTGAAGTGTGTTTTGAAAACGGTGGGTCTGAGGCAGACAGCTTTTATTTATATCATAACCCTGCTCGCTGAGGCTACCCACCAAAATAAATGAAAGCATTCATTTGAGAGATACGCCTCACAATGAGAGCTGCCCATAGCCTCCTGACTGCCAAGGTGGTGTGCAAGGCAGAAGGCTCTGGAAGGCTGGAGGGCAGGTGCCTCTGCCTGCTTCTTGCCATTCCACAAATGGAGAGCCTTGAAGCAGGAAAGGAGAGAGCAAGTGTGCCCTTCCTCGCCCCATTCTCTCCCACAGGGAAGTGAGGCTGCATCTTCAAACCCTGCCTTAGTGACCCACAAAGACATTGAGGATTTTAAACTGTACTTTAATCCGTGTAGGGTTTAACAATGTAGCCAAGCTGGCCTATGGCAGGAAGTAAGGTGGGGTCTGCCTTGAGCCTTGATGTGCAACAAAGCAATTCCTGGTTTGGGTCAGAGGAATTGTTTTTATGACTGCCTCCATCAGATGGAAGAAAGAAATGGTCTTGCGTGGTCTCCAGGATGGTCAAGTAATTGTGAGCAAGCCATGACACGATGCTGAGCAAGTAAGATAAGTAGGAACAGGTTTGTGTTCACTGGAATGAGGATTGCACAAATATTCCTTTCTCCTGTGTAGTTATCTTGGTCCTTAGAACTAAATGAAATCAAAGCACAGAGTCTGAGGGAGCATGAATTTGGTTCATTTTTTAATCCTAACAGAACCTGCCTGTTAAATTACAAACTAAATCCATGTTTTATCAATCTCTGCTTCACAGTCTTACTGAGATTTTTCACATTCCTTTGCTAGCCAGTTTAATTAGGATTTTAAGGCTTTCATGTTCAAGGTGTCCACTTTGAACTAAAGGGGTCAGCAGAGTTCAAAGGAAAGGATGAAAAACCTCCAAAGTCTCAAACAGAAACAAACCCCAAGCCTTATCCCAGTGTCATGGGTTAGCACAGCTTGGTTTTTAGTTAAGGAAAAAATCCACCAGCTACAGAAGTGGTTTTTTTGCAGAGGGCCGTTCTAATTTCCTCCAGACCCAACGGAACCAATCAACTGGCTAATTTGAATATTGACAACTCTGTTGAGCCACTTAAGAAACGGAACACACCTCTGTAAAAACACATTTAAGTACAAACAAGCCCGGGAAGCTCTCTCTCGTTTCCAGCCTTTGGGCAGGTGCCTGGGGTGCCCGTGCGGCCAGCGGGCCGGGCTGGCCCTGCCCCACCTGGCCCGGCGGAGGCCAAGCCACGGCCCCTGGCTCTGTGTGGGCTGGCTTCCCCCAGCGCGGCTTGGCAAGATCCCGGCTGCTCCTGCTTCGTGCAAACCAGCCCCGCGGTGCGGCCGCCGAAATGAGACTTTACACCAAGCTGAGCTCCGGCCCANGTAATTTTGTGATAAACATGGGGAGTAGAGCATTCAAATTGCAGCCACAAGCAAAGGTACCTGTGCTGAAACAAACGTTGAAGTAGCTGTGGTCCAATGAGAAGCCTGAACAGAGAGAGAGACACTGAAGACCCTTGCCTCCAGGGAAGAAGACGACCTCTGTTCCTAGAGATGATCTCAGAGATAGATGAAGAGAACTTTTGCTTTTGAACAGCTCATCCTTAAAATGGTACCCCATTAGCTAAAGATTGAACCTTCGAAAACAGTTGTGGGGAAAGCTGTAAGTCGAGGGAAGGGACTTTCACATTGCAAGTAAAGAAACATTTCCTGGGCAGCTACCTTGCTGTGATATTGAAGCCAGGAGAGAACTGGTTCTTGTGGAGTAGCCTCCATAGCACACCAAAAAGAGACTCCTCTCCCTAAGTGAACTGGAGAAAGACTATTATAGCGGTGATAAACTGATTGAAAAATCCCAAGTTGTGTCTTTATGATGTAAGTGAGAGGAGGAAGGAAGGTGGGGGGAGGAGAAGTGTCCTGAAGGTTTATTCTGACTCTTATTATTTTCTCTTTTAGTTCTGTTAATAAAACTTCTTTATAGTCTTTAAAGTTTTGGGCCTGCTTTGCTTTCTCCTAATTCTTATCTCACAGAAGGAAAATGAGTAAGCAGTGAATTGCGAACAAAACCACTACACCCAGTTTCACAAGTGCTGTGAAGGTTTGGATTTGGAGGCAGAGATAGCAGTTTGAGTTTGTAGGCAGAAGGGAGAGTTATGCCACCATAGGGCATTTCCACATGTTGTGAAGCTGATCAACCTTCCCACAAATCCTGAACCAACAGGGCTACTCCAGAGATACTTAGTCTGGAAAAAAGAATATACCCACTTCTCTTGCTTGCTTAGGCCACCACTAGTCTGAAGACTTACACCTGAAGAACTGTTATGACTACTGACGTACAAAGATTTATGAGGTAACATCAGGAATTATATGAGAGAAGTGCTAGTACTATCTTCTTTTTTGGAATTATAACTTGCCATAATTCCCATTAAAAAAAAAAGTCTAAGAAATCATTAATAAATAGAATACAAATTAAAAATTACCTTCTACAATGCAGTACATGTTCAGTGAGCTATCTGCACATACACATCCAAATTGTTACAAGTTGCATGTCTGGTTGTCCCGGTTTGAGACAAATTTGGAGAAACATCTGAAATGAACATCGTCTGATAGAAGGCAGGTTACAGCCACGCCTCCCCCACCAGGTTCAGAAAGAATTTTCCTCGGGGGAGAGTGGAAAAAAACCCCTATTTATTTAACAAACACAGTGCACGCAGGCACAGGGAAAAAAAAAAGAATAATGCTAAATAATAAAACTTCTCGCTGTGGAGAGAACCTGAGTAGATTTCAGAGTCCTTTGTGGGTGTGGCTCTCTCCTCTATGGAGCTGGGGTTTGGCGTGGGCCCCTTCAGGCCATGGTGTAGAGCCTTCCGGTGATGTTCTGGTGTTGCTGAACAGTCCAGAAGAGAAGAAGAAGAAGCCAAAGCCCCAGGGAAGCAAAGGAGTTTAACTCTCTGTCTCTCTCCGAGAAAAGGAGCCAAAAGCTGGGAAACGCAGGAAGGTGCTTTCCTGCCCTCTGTAGCAGTCAAAAAATGCAGGGGAGTGTGTGTCCTTGAAGCACAAAACAGCTCGGGGTTTTTTTTCTCCCTTTCTCTCAGAACCAGCTTAAAGACACAGGAAGGCACAGGATTGATGTCTGGCACTGGGCAGATGATAGGGAATACAGTATCATACAGTCACCCCAGGACATTGGTTTTGAAATTTCTAATGTTTATAGAGTAACAAGGGATGTGATAAACTCGGGTGACAGCATTTCTAGTATCATTCAAAGAACAGAATATAAAGAATTATTCCTACCCACTAGTGCAGAAACACAGAGCCAAATGAATAAAAGAATGAATACACACTCTGTAAAAAACACTCTTCCCTCCAGGCGTGATTAGATGTCTGGTTAAACTGTTCTGCATGAAGTCTGTCATGCGTAGCCGTGCACATTCTGCACACAAAGACAACAGTCTCCCTGTCTCAGCAAAGATGGGCTGAAACCCACCAACAGGGTCACCACCCAAGACAGTCAGGTTTGGGACTCTTACCCATTCCCAATTTACAATTTCCTGCCAGCTAGGAGGAGATATACCTTGTAATTACCCTGAACCAAGGTAGTAGCAAACGTTACAGTGGAAGAGTACGCCTCGGGCCTGGGGTCAGAGCAAGTCTAGCCAGGATCACTGTGCGTATGCTCAGTCTTTTTGACTTTTCCTGATAGAGCTGCATCTGTCAGATATTGCTGCCACAGGCGGTTATCTGACTGTTACCTTGCTTAAAACAGGAGAGCAGCTGTATTAATGCCTTCTATCTGGAGATAGAGAATACCCAGAAAGCTTCAGTACAATTACTGTCATTCCAGGTTTCCTCATCAAAGGCTGTGTAAACTCTTCTGGTTTGCGAGAAGGAGGACGCTCAAAGGAATGCATCTCTTGGCTCTGAAAACATACACAGCAGCCAAATCCCAAGGAAAGCCATCAAAACTTTAAGGAAAGATGTTGATTGAAAGAGATATTGAGGAATATTTGGAACAGTGGAACACTGGCAGAAGGGAAAGTAGAAAAACTCTTGTCACAATCCAGACTATAGAATTACAGAATGATAGAATCATTTACATTGAAAAGAACTTTAAGATCAAGTCCAGCCACTGACCCAGCACTGCAAATGCCCCAATAAATCATGTCCCTAAGTACCAGATCTACATGACTTATAAATACCTCCAGGAATGGTGACTCCACCACTTCCCTGGGCAGCCTGTTCCAGAGGTTTTGACAAACCTTTCAGTGAAAAAAAAATCCTAATATCCAATCTAAACCTCCCCTGGTGCAACTTGAGGCCATTTCTTTTTGTCCTCAATTTCTTATTACATTTCAATAATGTGAGAAAAGACCAACCCTCACATTGCTACAGCCTCCTTTCAGGGAATTGTAAAGAGCAATAAGGTCTCCCCTGAGCCTCCTTTTGTCCAGACCAGGCAACCTCAGCTCCCTCAGCTGCTCTTCATGGGACTTG
>VYXC01004843.1:558885-628668 GCA_013397175.1 Platysteira castanea
AATACAAGGGGAGAGTCAGTGCCCTGGTCCTGCTGGCCACACTATTGCTGATACAGGCCAGGCTGCCACTGGCCTTCTTGGCCACCTAACCTTTTTGGCTGCACTGCCAGTTCATGTTCCTCCCCAGGTCCTCTTCTGCTAAGCAGCTTACCAGCCACTTTTCCCCAAGGCTGTAGTGATGCATGGGACTGATGTGACCCAAAGGCAGGACCCAGCACCTGTAAGACCTAAGACCAGTAAAAGGAACAGTTGTAAATGTTATGGGCAAAAGGACAACGGTGTTGTCCCTTTGAATCTATTTTTCTCCTCCTCCTTCCTATGTCCCTTTTTTTTTTTTTTTTTTTGGGGATGTAATGACACAGATGTAAATTTAAATAATATGTCAAATCAAAACAAGGTTTCAGTAACTGTAGAGCTGATCTATCCTGTTCTGTGGAGAAGGCCACAGTAAACTGGCCTCTAAAAATATTACCAGGAACTATTCCACTCTCACAAGCATTGGCTGATCAATAGAAACTTTAAGGAGTCTTTTGTAGGTATTTGTGTATGAGAATATGCACATAAGAGAGACAAAGAGCAGGAATGTGTTGCTATTAGATACCTCGCTGTATCAGGATACCTCCTGATAAATCCAGCATGTGAAGCTTGCACTTACTCTGCACTCTAGAAGGCATGCTGCGTTATTCCCCTGGTACAATTGTTTTGGTCCTCTTATCGGAGTGTACATTAATAGCTTTATGCTACTTACATCGAGAGCTGGAAATTGCTAAGAATTTCAAAGCTCTATCAGGGAGGAAATAAGAATGGTAGAAGCCCCAGAAACACCCTACAGAGGGATTTAGCTCCTGGCTGCATTTTTACTGTTAGTCTGTTTTTTCAGGCACTTACTATTTCGCTTCAACCTGCAGAGACACCTATTTTCAGTAACTTCTCTCAGTGCAGGAAAAAAAATGCTATTCATGTTCACCTACATTAATTAACTGAGAGTTAAATCTGCCTCTGAAATCACATCAAATTTGTAGAGCAGAATAGCAGATTAGCCTGAATACATCAAAGTGCTGAATGAAGCTGCTCAGCTTCTGTAGTAAAGCAACTTATACACTTGCTTTGTAAATCACAATAAAGAAAAAAGTGATTTGTTCAGTACTTTTGGCACCCTTTGTGTTTTCTCTCATATATTTCACCTCCCGATTCCTTAGTCACAGAATACTCTATTCATATCACTGAAGCCTTTAGAATAATGAAATATATATCAGGAAATATCAGTAAATATAATTAAAAACTACACAGTTGAATTAGAGCACTTTCTTGGAGAATCAATGCAACAGTGTGATCTGCAATGGCATATTTCTTTCTGCCTTTTCAGTATTTCATGCTTCTTGATACACTGCAAAAATCATTGCCATAAGGAAAAGAAAAAGCTCCTTCCAAAACTGATGAATTTGTGAGATTTCACAGACACATGTTTAGAACCACAGTACCATCTAACCATGTCAGATTATGTGATATGGAAAAACAAAAACAGTTAGTGATCCCAATTCTGCCAGATTTTCCAAAAAAACTGGGAACCATATGAATTCTGTGCAGCTGGGACTGCACTGGTTAAAACCACTTCACGTGCAGCCTCCTTGCATGGATTACCTCTGCTCAGTGCAGGGCAGACTTAGATCAAGACCAGGCAGAGTGAAGTCTCTGTTTCCTTAGTTGTCCTTCATAAGCTACTGCTTTGGCTTTGTTTTTGAGGGCATGGGGGAGAAAAATATCCATCTTCTTGGAAGGCAAGAAATGAGGTGAATTTTCATCTCTGCTGAGTTCATGCTATTTTACCAGAAATCTTTGTCCAGGGTCAGCAGCAAGAGCAGTTTGTCCTCCTTTAGGAAATGTCAGCACAGACTATCAAATGAACCCTACTGGGGGCAGATCCAGACAGTTGTGTCTTTGATTCATTGTCCGTATTATTTGACACAAGAAAAAAAAGGCCACATCAGAAAGTGCTACAGCCGATGGATGGGTAATAAATGAAAAGAAAGGGGTTGCAGACATGTTATCAGGTAAATCTGCACCTGAATATTAATCTCCACCTATAAAGAATCCCTGTGTCCTCCACGCTCAATAGCATAAATTCATGACTTCACTGCATTGTAAAGGTTCCATGCAATTCCAAGCCACCTCTCTGAGAAATGAAGAAGTGCCCCAGGAAAAGCTGGCAGAATGAAGACAGGGACCAGCAAGGGTGTGGAAAAGCTGCACTACAACAGGGAAATAAGTTGTCTGTGGCCTATCATTCTGGGAAGGGAGCAGAAAAGTATGACAGGAGCCTTAGGAGACAAGAGTGTCAGGGAGGATTGAAGAGTTGTTGTATGAGTTGTTATATTGTTGTAGTACAGAATCTATTTTTTCTTCAAAACAAGTGAGTTGTTTTTTTGTTTTTTGGACTTCTTTCATGTGGCACATAATTAAATTATGGGCCTTTTGGCTGTTGCACAATGGTAGAAAGCCAAACATATACATATCTTTAAAGCTAACTTTGCAGCCTTGCAGAAGGAAAATCTATTGTGAGCTACCAAGAGGCAAGCTAGCACCTTTGTGCCAAGTAGACCTTATCTCACTGCCGTAAAAAGATGTAAAGCTAAGGAGCATTCATCACACTCTGCCTGTTCTTATACCCTCCCCTCACCGTCATGCACTGACTCATGTCAGAGACAGGGTAGGGAGCCTCTCGGAGCCGTATGGGCTGTCCCTGCACAGCTCATTCCTCACATCCTTACACGAGCTATCTTTATAGTGAATGAGCTAAGACCCAGCAGGAACCCATATCAGTAAACACAGTAAATGACCAAGAGGCATGGCTATATCTACAAAAGCAGTTCTTCGGCTCCCACAGACAGTTTGTGAAGTAGTCACAGCAAAGCAAGTGGAAGGATATATGTAGGAGCTATCAAACTCCATTTTGAGGAGGGCAGATTTCAATGAGAGTTTGGCGTAGGGGGAGCTACAGCTTGGAATTTGTAAATAATTCTTTAACTTCTCCCTTTTTTGTGAATTAGAGAGTTTAGTTTGTTGAATTGGTGTATTTTCAATCAGTATTGATACTACTATCACTAAGAAAACACGACCAAACCCTGAGAACATGGAATTCATCACAAACACACTGGCTAATTTAAGTCCACTTAACACCTATCTGCATCAATTACCCCATCTGCAAAAATGGAAGAATTATTATACCTCCCTGTGACACTCCTAACTGGTTTAAGTAATTTTGGGATTTATTGTGTCTATCAGCATTGAAACAATCTTCATATAAGTGTAAAATAATTAAGAAAGGTGAGATTTCGAACTTCAGAAAAGAATATGTGCTTTATTTTGTCCTAATATATACCTTGTTAGATTTCACATAAAAATACCTTAGTAATCTCCCTGTTCAGTTCAATTTTCTCCAAAATTAAAAAGCACCAGAATACAGCTGAGAAAATAAGCTCTGGCTAGCTGTACTTTGTTTACATTTTATTTATGTGGATCAGCTGCAAAATAGAGTGTTAATGTTATCCCTCTTTAATGAACCTTTGTACTAAAGACAAGCAGTTTATGAAGACTAAACCCTGTGAATAATATTGGACTTCATAACTAAGACAGCACAGTAGGACTAAAATGCTTTATTGGATCTTATTCACAAGAGGTTTATACTATACTGCTGATATCTTCCATTCCACTTAATCACTTTTATGAACACAAGCCAAGCCCCTACTGCAAATTGCCACCAGAGAGCTTAGGAGTCTAAATGATACTCCACTGAAGCTTCAGAAAGTCTCTTTGTTCTGGAGAAAACATACTAAATCACAGCAACCTAACCCTCTTGGTTTCTTATTTGCTTTAGAAGGTATTTGTCTCCACTCTTCTTTGGTGGGATCATATGCATGAACAAAGGCATTATTGAAATCCATCTGCCACCTATCTGTATGACCACAGCCTGCAGTGTCTGTAGGTAACTCAGTAAGCAGAAGGACATTTTTTTGCATTTCCTCAGGGCAAGAAGTTTAGTAACAACGTTTTGTAGCCTAGGTGACTTTGTATTAGAGATTTTATTACATTGCTTTTATATTCTGTAGACACCTTTATGGTACTAATGATTGTCACAAGTGTCAGTAGTTATCTACCAATTTATGACAGCAGTTACACCTTTAAACTAGTTTTTACTTACCCAAGCACTCCTTTACATGAGTAGCAACCTGAATCCTTGTGTGAGCAGAGGTCTGAGGGATGTGGCAGGACACCATGCCTGTAGTAAGGAATTAAACATGCCATGAGCTGTGCTCTGGCATCCAGATCAAGTGGCTATAACCGACTGTGTTCATAAAGCTCCCAAGCTGTTCCCAGAGACTGGAGGAGTGCCAGCTGATTTAGGCCAGAACCGAGGCAGGAAGCACCCTAGCAATTCAGCACGACAAGCACACTTACAAAGACATGGACTTTGGCTGTCTGAGCTTGTGTTTCACTCCTCTGTCAGGGATAGCAGCACTTTGCTGGAGTGTTTTAAGCCTCCAGATACTGAAGATTGTAAGGTGCTCACATACAATAGAAATGGGAAGAGGCAGCAGTGGCATAGAGGTACCAAAAAGTAAGATGTTTTTCCATACTGACAATAGATGCACTAAGCATAGTAAAAGGAATTGAGAATATCAATACTGTCAGCCTAGACATTTTTGGTAGCATAATGAAAACATCAGCATGTTTTCACTTGCACGAGGATGCAGGAATGCATCTCTAAGCTACAGTGCATTCAGATCACAAAGGAAATGCCCCATGCAGTGCATCACTAAAGAGATTTCATTCCCTGTGGAAGGGCAAGGAGGAAAAAAAGTCTGAACTGTCATGAAGAGAACCTTTCCCACAAAAGTATTTGTTTTAATTGGCTTTTTGTAGTCATCATCTTCAAACAACACTGAAAGTGTCTTCTGACAGTAGCAAAACTGCTCCTGCCTTTATTAATTGATGAGAGTAAAACACAAAGTAATTAAAAATTCCATGAAGCCATTCATTCTGACTGTCCCATGTGTAGCAAGACATTCTTTCCCACTGTGCTAGAATTAACTGTTTCAGAGAAACATATAAACAACATGAACTACAATCAATAACATCTGTCAGCAGCACTGCAGAGTGACAATCAATCTTGCCAGCACTGGGACTGACCGCCCAGATTATTTTCAGTTCTGGTGATCAATACAAATATTTAACATGCACCTCCTACTTTGCTCAAGCACTAAAAGGGCAGACTGAAACAAGCTGGCTGCACAGGGGTCTCTCATCACTGGGTTTATTTGGTCATTAGCATACATTAATAACAAGAATTTCTCAAGTTTGATCCCTATATTCCTCAGATTTTACAGGGAAATAGTTGGTGAACTCTCTAAAAAAAAAAAATATCTGTATGGTGAGTGTTATCATCATATATTCCCAAAGCCTGATGTCTTCTTTTATGGGCCATGTGAGTAACTTTCTTTTTCCCTCTTTTGTTCTTTCATTCTTTCATTCTTTCTTTCATTCTTTTTCTTTCTTTCATTACTTATTTATTTATTTATTTTAAGAGCAATCCCATTACCTTTTCTACTGATCAGGTCAGTCTGAGTCTGCCCAGCTGATTAGCTATTATTATGTCAAAATACTTACTAATCCTCTCTGATCTCTTCTTAGCAGTGATGCCAGGACCACAATACTCTCATTTGAATATGCTCAAACATGCAGTCATAAGAACAACACAGCATGCTTACCAGTTTTTTATTTTGATTTCTTTATGTCCAGAACCACAGGCAAGTCTAGAAGATATTTGCTGCTTCTGACCTTCCACAGGGGCAAGGCAGACAATGACAGAGATACCTGGGGCAGGAGGAGAAGGGACTCAATGCTCCCTAAATCTCTGATCCTCAGCTGCCCAAATTTCCTTTCCTAATAACGAATGGGAGATGCTACTCATTCCTGTGTTCCCATGAGACAGAACTGGGATCCTGGTCTTGGATCTTGGATGTGGGAGGCAATCTCTGATTCCCTAATCCTCAGTGTTTATATTTCTTGTGCTTCTGTGCCTCAGAGTAAGTAAAAGAGCAGCTGCCCTGCCTGGAAGTTACTGATGAGTAGTTGCATTCTGTGTTTTAGCCACAACAAACGATCAGAGAAAAGGGGAAGAAAACAAACAAACATTAATATCAAATCTAGGAAGACAAAAACACTGCAGTGTCAAATTCTCCTTTGGTAACCCAGAACAGATTCATTGTTGTTTACATCAGCTAGGCAGAAGAATGGAAACTGCTGACAGAATGGGAGCTCAGGGGTATGTGAGTCACCACTTGCAGAATTTCCCTACTCTCCTGACCTAGGAGTTGTTGGGGCATTCAACACAAGATGCTGCTTAAGACCCTTTTTCAACCCCGTAAATGAATTTTTGCATTCAGGCTGCATACAGGAGATTTCCAGAAAGCTTTTTAATAGTGAAGAAACAATTCAGAATATCATCTTGAAATCAGTCAGCCTGGATCTCAGGCAATAACTCCTTGCCAGGGAGACTGGCTGGGGTAAAACAGTCTCCTAAGGGAAGCAATGGAAAGTCCATATCTTGACACATCACAAGCTACCCTGGATAAAGCACTAGTACATGCATAAGAAGAAGCAATCCTGCGCTTCACAGAGATAAGTTCAAAGATTGAGCTGCTGCGATACTTTAGAGACAAGTGTGATGTGAGGTCTAAAATAAACAGAGCACTTCATTGCACTATCAGTAATGAACTGTAGAGAACTATCCTGGTTGTTGCATTTTGCCAATAGGATTCTATCCTGTAAAACACCAAGCACCATAAATTCTTGTTTAGAGAGAACATACAGTATTTTCTAGGGAAAAGGGAGAAATAACTCTGCAATTAAATTTAAAATTAAAAAAAAAGACAACAAAACAAAACCAACCCAAAATTCGAACAAAACCAAAAACAACAAACAAATAAACAAACAACAAAAAAAATTTACTCATGTATTCCCACTTTGGAAAGATAACTAAAGAGCAAACACATGAATGGAACATCCAACACCTAAACAGTGTGTTACTCTAAAAGACACTTCTCTTTAATGTACATTTCAGTTGCCTTCATATATGCAATGCAGTTACCCTTGGTTTCAGCATGTTACTTCAAATGAGAATTATGGAGAGTATGAATTCATTTCAATAGCTCACTTTAACTGTTTAATAAAAATTCTTTCTATGTGAAAAACTTTGATCTACTTTTGGCTCAGCATTCACCATTTTTAGTAGGTCTGACTCTAAATACCTCAATAAAAACTTCTTTGTGATGTAGAATTCGGAATAAACATTACAGCCATTTAAAAAAATTAAGTGAATAGAATTTGAAGGTAGACTATTGGACTGGTTCCTGAAGTACTTACCCATAGTTTGCATAATTTGTGAATGTAAAACATTTATCCTAAAATCCAGAAATCCATATGAAGTCATCTTATTTTCTAATCCTTCAGTAATACTTGTGGTTGCTTGAAATACATTTCAAGGGACATGGGAAAGACTGAACAACATGATTTTTGCTGTAATTAAATGGGAAATTGGGAACTTTTGTGTTAATATACATGTCGGAGAGAAATCTCTTTTCATTTGTTCTGCTTAGTCAAGATTTTTCCTCATGTAAGTGCATCATTTCTCTACCAAAAAATCTATCAGTAGCTTTTTATTTAAACTTACACTTCATCTCATAGACTTGGGCACATACAAGGAATATTCTTTCACTCTAAAGTTACAATAACTTTGAGCTAAATCTCATTATTCCCCTGGTTGTGTCTGCACAACTTTTTCTGTGATGACACAGTGTTGCAGTTCCATCAGCAGCACATGCACAAGAACTACCAGTAACAGTTCTGTATTTCTGTGGCTTGAGGCATCCTTGGCTGCAGAAAAAAACAAACAAAAAAGCAACCAACACAAACAAACCAAAAAGAAACCCCAAACAAACAAACAAAAATAACCCCCAACGTAAAAACCAAACCAACAAACTTTCAAGGAAGTTTTAAACTAATTTTTAATCAAAAGAACACTAATACAGTGTTTACAAGACATGAAACCTTGTCACAGAAAGATGCATCATTCTAGGTACACAAAACTGGAAAGCTAGTTCTTGTTTCCCATCACATTCAAGTGATCTTTTGGCATGACAGTGGATGAAAATATTTTTATTGCCTTTGCAGGAATAAAACTGTTATATACTGTATTTTCATGTTTCTTACCATAAATGTTTTCCTCAATATTTTTTTCTAAATCAGATTAGTCTTATTTTTATCATCTGCTCCATTTGTATGTAGGCCTTGAACTGACAGACTGCTATAACTGACAGAGACACCTCTGTACATATTGTGATATATTTTATGGTAATCACTACTATCTGATCCATGCAAAATCATTTCTCTCCACTTTCCACAAAGTTCCATCTTCTGCCTTTTAGTGGGTATACCCCTGCCTCTCATCAGAATATGGCCACTGAGTCTGTGGTCAGTCATAGTCTACAAGAGACTGAGATAAATCAGCCAACTGAAAATACAGAAATTGTGCCTCAATCCAATCTCTGATCCTTGACACTTTTATCTGTTTTGCATGGCACAGGACCAGTTTGTCTCAGATAATACACATACAGTGTGCAGTGAGTGTTGCCCCCATACAGCAAGTTTCAGCCTGTGTTAGATATATGGAAAGTGGCAAACTCCACATACCAAAAGTTGAGATTAGAGCAGAATCTAGTCACAGTTCTCCTGGACACTACGTTTCTAGTTTAGCTTTTCATAGTTCAGCAATGATTTGATCATTTCTGCATACAGTCTGTAAAGAAATATAACAGGTTTTGGTTTTAAAGGAGTTATGTAAGATCTAAACTGTTGATGGTTGTTATCAAGTATACAGACCTTGATTTCAAGCCATAATGTGGCTTTGATAAATGAAATGTCATTCAGCAAAGGTAACTTAGATCAAGTCACTCAAATGCTGCTCTGAGTGAGCGAGCAACCCTGGTGTCTCCCTCACTTACTCTGTTTCCAACCCTGCAGCAGCCAAACCCTTCAGCCTTTGAACAGCATGTCAGCCTGGAAAGTGGGAGACCCCGACCACATAATTTTTACCCCTGTCCTCTCTCACCCTCCCGATGACACTGCCTGGAGCTGCACGGGAGCCCATTTCTCTCTCCAGTTGCACCCTGAGCTCCAGACCCAGCAAGGAGCAGCAGTTCTGCTCTAGTCATAAGCTATTGAGCCAGATGAAGATTTCCAGAGAGCTCCAGCAAAGATCTGTTCTTAAAATATCCCAGCTCTGACAGAAGAATCTGTCTGGACCCCACATATACCTTGTGCCCAGTACTGGCTGACTCTCACCTACCTGGGAGCATCAAACATTTGCTCTTTTTATAGCCTTCGACTCCTTTTTCTCCATACGTTTCCTTGTTTGCATGAAATTTCTTGTATGGATTGCAAAGCAGAACTGTGAAGAAATACTGTGTTGTAAGCAGCAATCTCAAACAGGAAGCCAAATCCATGATTATTTTTTTCAAAGCATTCAATTCAGTGTAATCTTCAGACAACATGAAAAGAAGAGCCTTATTTCTCTCAGGCTTGGCAGTTACTTTTTGTTAAAGGATTTATCTAGGCTGAATTTTGCACTTGAAGCAACATTTAATCAACACTTACATTGCTTAGCATTGCACTGTGGATGTCTGATCATTTGACTGACTAACCCAATCTTCTCTTTCCCTGTGCAGCACTGAAGTGAGGGGCTTCTTTTACAATGAGGGAAGGCTCGTCATCTGAAGGGCTGGGTTTAGGAGAAAAGGTCGGTCTCTTAACAGATAAGACCAGTGGCCACATAAGTGGCTCATCTGGAGCTCTGGAGGCCACTACACATGAAGAAGGCACAATGTCCCCCACGCCACAAGCAGGCACAATGTCTCCCACCTCCAGCAGCAGCACGGAAGATGTGCTGTCTCTCTTCCTTGGCAGCCTACAAGCCTCGGCTGGTGGCTGGGAGGAAAGGAAGTGGGAGAGGCCTGTTACCCCTCCTTCTCATTCTTCTCTCAGAGATGCAAGCACCCACTGTGGCAAAAGACCCTATCATGGCTTGCAGATTGCACAGAGTCACATAAGACAAGCTTCTGCCTTTTCTCCTGCTCGCTCTATGCTGTGATCTCCCTGCTGACCTTGCCTAATCTGCCTACTGCTGCAGCCCTGTCCCAGCCATGCAGCCACGTGGTGCTTCTCTTTACCTGCTGTCAATGCAAATAGGATACTTCCTGTCCCCACAGAATGTCTGTGACACTTATTTAATGTCTGCAAATAATTTTGAATTCATGAGGAGCAAGGTATAGTTTAAGCACAAACATATTCTACACAAAGCTCTATCTAACACCACATATCAACTCATTTAGATGTTCCATTTAATGTTAGTGTTCCCATAATTTACAATTAAACAATTCAACTTGTCTGCCTGTGGAATTTCTTTTACCCAGGCAATGAATCAGAGGAGCACTACGAAGTGTTTTGAAAAGCTGACAGACTCCCTTAGTCACACCTCTGTACAGGCACACAGTTACAGAATCCCAGACGTAGGAAGGGATTTCTGCAGATCATCCTGTCCAAACCTCTGAGCTTTGAATACCTACAAGGACAGATTTTCCAGTCACCAGGATCCTCCCCCAACTGCCATGATCTCCCAAAGATGACAGAGAGGGACCTCACAATGACACCAAAGACCTCCACAGAGCCCTTGGGTGCTTCCTGTCTGGTCCCATGGACTCATATATGGCCAGCTGGCTTAAAGGCTCTCTGGCTCTATCTCGCTTTGTGTTTCACACCTGCAGACTCCACAAAGAAAGGAAACAAATGTTTCTTCATTATTTCTTATAACATAAAATTGGGAGGACACAGCTGTGAATGGGTTCAAAAAGCAATTAAATAAAGTCATGAAACAAAAATTCATCAGGATGCTGATAGTGCTACCTGATACCCGGCAGTCCTTATTCCAAAAATTGCCAAACTGTCAGATGCCAAACAGAGGAAACCTTACAATCTAATAACCACATCACTTTCCTTTTCCTTGTGTCTGGTCACTATTCTTGTTGGCTTACACTGAAGAAGAAGAGATCTGACTGACTTCCACACTACCAGACAATGTCCTGGACTACAGAAATTTGGGTTCCACCCAGTAAACTCTTGCCCAGTATATTTAACGTTTTTTCTCTGCAATTTAAAATGTAAGTTTTAAAGTTTCCACTTCTGGTGAGAGCAGTTTATTACAAGCACTCCAGTGATACAAGTCTCGATGTGAATGCCTGGTCATTCTAATGAGCAATCCTGTGAAAAAATGCTAACGCTTTCGTTGCTGTAGCTGTCCCTCAGCACAAGTATCATGCTAACTGGACTACAGCAGCAGCCAGCTGAAAGCACTCTGAAAACAGCCAACATAAACTGCACTTGCAGCACTGACAAGCACTGAAGCTGTCTGGGGTTAGCTGCAGCCTCTGCTGATTTCTCCTACTCCAGCGAGGCTTCTCAAGTGTTATGAGCCATTTCATGCTTGGTAATTGCAGGAAGATCTTGAGTCTTTAAGGCAATTTGTTGATTCCTGACCTTGACAAAACTACACAAGATTTAAATCTGTCTCCACTTTAAAATATTGTCATGCCCTCAAGCAAAGTGAAGGACTCTGCTCATCTCAAAGCTAGTGTTTTCATAAGGATGGCAGAAAGCAGAATATGAAGTTATGGTTCATACAGATGATTCTCTGAAGTCATAGTGACCTTCCTTGAAAGCAGCACTGAAGAATAAAAAAGCATTATATAAACTGTGCACCCTTAAGAGAAAGCAAAGGTGCATAATGGCATCAAATTTCATTAAATACTAATAGATCCTGTTATAAAGGGGACTGTTGCTATTGAAATACTAATTCAGTCCACTGAGTTATTTTTATCTTTAAAATTCTGCCTTAGCAGTAATTTTCATACAAAAAAGGGAGACCTATTACTTCTGATTTTCAGGATTTTTTTAATGTGTATGTTTAAAATCTCATTAATATTCTGAGGGCTTCACATGTGGAGGTCAGCAAGGGACTGTGCTAGCACTGCCCTCTTTAATATGTATATTAGCCACTGGTGGTTGGGGAGATTGCTAAGTGTGCAGCATAAGCAATTTGCCAAAGCCACAACTCTCTGCTTCCCTGCCATTGAACGCAGATGAAACAGGAATTTTCCTTACTCTACAAAACAGACTCTCGTTGAGACTGGAAGTCAATTCAGCTACAGGATAAGTAATAGATGCAAAGAAAATGAGAGTGAAATAAGTAAAATGAAAAACAGAGAAACAGTACTAGTCTGAGTCATCTATATGTTATTTATTCTCTTCAGTATAGGTTTAATCGCAACATTGATGGAATACAAATTGATGCAAAATTCATGTAAATTTATGTAAATGCATATATAAATGAGTTGCAGCCCTCAGGGTCCTGGCAAGTTGCCACAGTGGCTCTGAGCAGAGCAGAGACTTTGCACCACTGTAGTACTCTGAGAGGTTTTATTGTGAATTGGAGTGTGGTTTTCCAAGAAACATTAGTAGGTTTATCAGTTTCTACATGTAGTTTGCCAGGGGCAAAAGAAATACCACTTTGTGAACTTCTGGCTTCCTATCTGAGTTAGTAATAGTACTGAGCCTAGAAATAGCTCATCTGTGACCATTGCAAACCCTTTCACTTTCTCAGCAGAGTTTATAGGCACTGTGAAACAAACACACAGCTCATGAACATGATAAACCTCACCGGCACTTCTTTGGCATCTGTAATAGCCATGAACTCAGAAATAGCTGGTTCATGACCATTATAAACTCCTTTGGCTTCTCAGTGGAGCCTTTCTAATAGCCATGAGCACAGAAATAGCTGGTTCACAACCATTAAGATCTTTGTCAACATGCCCATTGGGAATATAATGGTTGTAAGCCCAGGAGCAGCTAGTTCACAGTTTTTATACTTTTTTTTTTCACTTCACCATACTGAAAGACAAGCGTGTAGCCAGTGTTTTTCCAGTAACAAATAATGCCATCATACAGGCTTACTTAGCCATTCAGAGGTAATGCAACAGAATAAAATAAAACACATTAGGGTAGACGGCAGGACTGGATTTAGGTAGGTTTCCAAATCTTGTGGCTTATAGCTGATGCATTTCTATCTATCTGTCATGGTATTTAGCCCCATTGGATTGGTATTCATAGAATCAATCCCATCTCCATTCACAAGGGCAAAGAACACTGCACAGGAGGTGTCAGAGGAAATACCAGGAGCAAGGATTGGGTACTAGCCTGAAAGTGTGATGGGCTGCTCGGGCAAGCAGCTGCTCTATTTTCCCATAAAAAGATCTCAGGATGAAATTGACAGCTTTATGTCCGGTCTACAGAAATACCTGTGGCCAGGTCTATAGAGGCACTTGCTGGATTTTTCTAACTGAGGATATATTGATTCCAGCTGGTTGGTTGTTGACCACATAGCCCAATTAAGACAGCTGACACGGCAGCTGATAGTCTGCACACAAACTCCTACCTCAGCTCTTAACAGACATTGCACATGAGCTACGCTCAGCCATGGCATGATGAGAAGGAAATCTGTTCACAGCCCTCTTCATTCTTCACAAAACAGCTCATCTTTGCAAAGAACTCTCCTTTCCAGAAGTCTTCTAGAGCAAGTGTGGAAGGCCTTAAGGGTCCTCACAGATCCTTTGCTAGAAATTCTGTATATTTACAGAATACCTACATGACAGTTGAGTATCATTTGCAAGCTATTCCAAAAGAGCAAGTATATAATGAGTCCCAATTTCTAAATCTCAAAAGAGAAAGGAAGCGTGGAAATACTTTTCCTCTGTGACCCTCCCCACAGCCTCCAGCTCCATGCCATTTCCTTCAAATTCCCAAGATCCCTCTCCTTTCGAACAGCTTGCCACTGATCTCCCAGAGTTCACATCCGTAAACACCTCTCTTACCAGAGACAGATTTGTCTGGGGGTTGAAAGCCTCTCCTTTGCCCAGCTCACCATAAAAAGGACTGAGTGAGGGCAACAAAGCATAAAGGTACTGGTGGCACAGGGGGAAGCATTTAAGCATTCATATGCTCTTCTCCCTAATGCTTTGGGGGATTTATTATTTCTTTTAACGAGGAGAGTTTGTGCAAATCAGCCCCTCTGGGGCCTTGTAGTTGTAATCTTGGGACCCAGTTCTGCTCCCACTGAAGTCAGTGGCCAAATCTCTATTGACTTCAAATGAAGAAGCCCTGGGCTCTTTGGTGTTTTTTCTATATTTCCCGATAAGAAATCATTCTTGTTAAAGCTCTGACATCATATGATGCAACCTGCTGTAAAAATTATGCTCTTTGTGTAGAGATGTTCAGAAATAGAGAAGTGATTTTTCAGTGATAATAATACTTCTCTGTGGCACAGAAATCATGGGAACTGAATCACTGAAGGATAGAAGGTCTCTGGAGAAAGCATGTACTAACACATCACACTTCAGAGAAGAGAATATGTTCCAGCAATTAAACATAAGAGAATTTTTTAAAATAATTTTACCAGAGTTTTCATTGTTTAAAAATCCCCACCTTTGGAGGATTTGGTAAAAGGACAGATGGGGCTTTCAGGAAAGTTAAGGGATGAAATGAAAGATTGAATGGGCAAACTGGCAGGAAAACAATACAGGGAAGGGATGCCGAGAAGTGTTGTTATGGTGGTGCTGGGAAAGGACGTTAGCCCCAAGAGAAGAGATGAGATGATCAAGGGCCTGATCCTACAAATCTTTGTTTGCTTATGTGAATGATCTCATTGATCTTAGCAGGACTCTGTGCCTGGGAAACTATTTGTGGAATCAGATCACAGAGTGTTAGAGAGCAAACGCTACCTCATTTATTGCCTGCCTAACCTGTAAACATTTCGGCAGAGGGACAGATCAGGGGTTAGAGGGAGAAGTAAGAGGAGGCGGAGGGCATGTCAGAGTAAGAAGAGACAGTAACACAGCTGGACAGATTTCACTCTGGTGTAAGCAGAGTGATGCCATTGATGCCCCTTGATCTAAAACAAAGAGATCCAGGTATTCAAAAACCGTATAGATGTGGCACTTGGGGACATGGTTCAGTTGTGGACTTGGCCATACTGGCTTAATGCTTGGAGCTGGTGATCTTAGAGACCTTCTTGAGAGTTTACTTAAGAATGCATTTTAAAAATTAAATGCAGTTCCTGAATTGTTTACCTCTCTCAAGACAGCCCAAAACTGCTGAAAAATAAGAAATAGATGTGTCAAAGTGAAAATGCTGTGTTAAATATTCATTTCTTGCATCTCCTTTGTACTTTTTACAGTACTTGCACAATTCCACATTTTAAAAATATATTTGAATGCCTGATTTCCTACTGAAACTGGTAGGAGTTAAGCAATTAAATGTCTGAGAGCTTAAGTTCTAGTTCACTAATATTATAAATGTAACAGTGCTCTACCTGTTTTCTCCTAATAATGCTTCATCTGGTTTCTGATTGTTTATTTTGTTTCACAGCAGAGCTAGCACATTAATAATAGGTATTTATATACAGGGGCTATCAAAAAATGTCTTCCATTAAAAAGATTTTGATTTCCAAAAGTTTTGGACTAAGTAATAAGTTACACACACATTAGTTGGTGCAAAAAGTTGTATTTACAGCAGTTGTATTTTCTCTAGGATCACAAATCTTTATTTATTATTAGCTGCTAAGGTGCTCCTGTCCTTGATGGCATAAAAGGTTGCTTTACCAGCCCTTAGAGAAAAGGCAAAACAGTAGAGGCAATGTCTTTTATTCTACTTCATAACCTGCTGCTAATCATAGAGCAGCTTAATTGCTGCAGTGAGAAAGATAATGCTTTTAGCTCTAGCATTATAGACACTGGTGTTTTTCAGAAAAGCTTAAGAAAAGGATCTTTTAAAATCTAAAACAAGAATAAAATTATACAGGAAAATTGCTTAATTTGACTATAAGATCTACTGTGAAAAAATATGTGACTGTGAATGAAACAATTGCAATCATTTCCTGACATGTAATCAGAAGAAAGGCAGGCAGAACAAAACTATCATCTATTAACAATTTGAGGAAATAAAGAATAGTCAATGCTAATCCTTTTTGTGTAGTAGGCAGGTGGGAAGGTAGGAAAAAACCCAACATGAAAACACAGGGAGGTGACAATAGAGATTTCTTTTAAGGTTCTGAGCAGCATAGAATAAATATCTATTTTTTTCCCCGGCACGTAAGTTTAGTTTCAGAGAGAAATAACTAAATAATGACATCGTGCCAGAGAAATCTGTCCTTTCACCACCTGAAGTATAGTTTAATCTGTCTGAGGCTGTAAGAATCAGATCTATTTTTAGTAAACGTAATGCTAAAAAGCTTTCTTTGCTTTAATTGAGCTCACTGGACTAATCACTAAAGATAGGAGATCAAGGCACAGTTCCTTAAGAAATATGACTGCAATAAATATTGACAATATTGGCGATCTTTTCTAAAATAGAAAATCATAATATTATTGATTCTGATCTCTCCCTCGATTTGAATGAATATAAATATAATTCCATGGCCTCACTAAGGTTCTCCACATTTACCCCAGCATCAATAAAATCAGGAGCAGACTATTTATTCACCATTCTGAAGAAAATATCTAGCTTTTTACAGTAGCAGATTTTATTTAACCAAGCTTTTTGTGACCAAACTTCTTTCATTAATATTAAGGGTCATACTGGGAGGTGAAAAGTGAAACCCTAAGGAAGACCCACCAAGTGAGGACAACAGCCCTCACTAAGATCCCAGACCTAGAATCATATATAAGGATCATACATAAAAATCCCATAATTTCCTGTTATTTATGTGAATAATTAATAGAATTCCTTTTTTCTTTAAGGTTTTGACTATTCAGACCCTAAACTGGCTAAATGTATGAAGTCTGAAAAAAACATGAACCAAATCTTGACACATTTCCTTCCCTTAATCAAAAATTCTTGTCATGACGTGTTTTGTTCTCAGGCTATACTCTTAAGGTTTTCTCCACCTCAGTGAGGTATTCTCCCTTTAGTCTTTTCACTAACATAAAGATTTTCCAAAGGACACTTGCTCATGAGTCCTCCAGTTTATCAAAGGGTTCTCACCACACAAATAGAGAACAACACAGACTTGCAAAAGATGCTCTGGGAGTAGTAAGGAGGAGTGGGCACACAGCAAAGGGAGGGTAAGGGATAAGGTAGAGCCAGGGCAACAGAGCAGCTTGCTGTTACATTTCCATGGAGGTGTATCCTGGCATCGAAAGGGAGAGGTAGCTCTGGGAGCCCTGGCTGTGGTCAGGATCAGCACCATGTGCAGCAGCAGTTGGTGGCGCAGAGCCAACCTCCACACTGATGCCACCAGAAGCAGGCACACCAGAAGCACCCCTTTCTTTTCAGTTCCACAAGAGGCAGGACACAAGGTGACAAAACCAGCAAGTTATTCATAAGCAGAAGAGTTGCCCCTTGCCAGTTACATTGCAGGTAACGTGGAGCATAAAATTGAAGACTAAGCCAAAAAACCAAGTAAGAACATTACATTTTGATGGTCAATATAGTGCACTGAAGTGACACATCATGCACTGAAGACAAGTGCTAGAAACATCCATATTTGCTGGTAAAAGCTTTCTCAGATGCTTGAAATGTTCCATTTGGCTAGAGGGGCCACCAATGTGGTGGTGACTGACACCTTCTCAAAGACTGTTTGGAGATCACTCGACTAAGCACCAAAGTCTTCTGGGACCCTGTCCACATGTCTCTGTTTGACTACTGAGAGGAAAAAAAAATATTTGTGTGCTTTCTTTTTAATAGTCAAGCAGTTAGATCATTCAGCCTTGTGGCAGGAGATGTGGTATTTTCAGATTCTACCTAATCAATACAACTATACATACTTATTAAAAGAAGCTTGTGATGAAATGACAGAGCAGAACTTATGATCAGCAAGAGTCTCCATCTTAAATTAAAAGTATCTCATTCTCTCTGTATGCTGTATAAATCTGGCATGTATTTTGGAAATACCTAATATGTGTCACTTCCAGTTGAAGCTTAAAATGTAAATAGGCATAAGAACATTTGGCAGATAACCCAAATTACAGCCTCACCATTGCAATTTCATTAGAAAGGAGATATATTAGAAAACTAATCTCCTAGGAGGTGTGGAAAAAAACTGACACTTGCCTTTAATCTCTTACGGTGCCTGAATTATAGAATTTATTATTATTATTATCTTAACATATTTAAATTAAAGTCAATCAAGTATGTATCTGAACTCTAGAATGAATTACTATCCCTGTGTCACTGAACTGATATCTGTTAATTATGTAAGAAGGATCCATTTGCAGAATTGCTGCATAGGTAGAGAGGTACCATATGCCTGATCTGAAGACGTTCACCTGTCATTTAAAATCAGATTAATCTCTTGCATTTCAATACATGAGTGCAGAGTCATGAATCTGAAGGAAAAGACTCTAAGGCAAACACATAATAATTTAAATTCCACTTTATTTTTCTGAAAGGATCTACAAGTCCTTGGGACATTAGCCACTAGAGAAAGACAGGAAAGCTTCTACTTGACAGTGGAATGTAGGACATTCAACAGGCTAAGTACATTCAGGGTGAAATTTTCGCTCCAATCAAGTCAGCAGCAAAACTTCCTAAGACTTTTAAAGGCCAAGATTTTCTCTTATCTCATTATAAGTGTCTTTGAGCCCAACTTTGTAAGAAGATGAACACCCAGAAGTAATGACTATTCACAGTGACTGCCAGAATTATGACTTAGTTTCAGTTCAGGCATATCTGAAATGTTTCTTCATACCCTGTAGGAGAGGAGATGTTCTGTACATGTGGGAACAGGTCCTTCATAAACCAGCAGTAAAGCCTGTCTTTCTTATCAGGGTATTGTTTAGGGATGCAGAGAGTGGAACAAAGCTTCAAAGGAAGAAAAATCCCCTGCACTTATTTCTTCCAACCACCCTCCTCCTACCCAGGAGCAAGGAAAGAAGTCCTTTTTGTTACCTCCACAAGGAAATTTTCCTAAGAAGGTATATTTTGAATTTTCCTTACAACCTATACTTTGAATTTTCCTTTGACTAAGTAGAAAAGGAACCAAAAAGACAATTTACAAGTTGGTTAATGGCCTCCCAATTAAAAATCAAATAAAAATAAAAATCACAGGACAGCAGCACAGTAAGGAACAAGGAAATAAAGCAGAAAGGAAAACAAGCAATAAAACGTTCCTATTGATTTTGTACAACAGTCCGAATTGTTCTTGGAACCTGATTCAGGGTCAATCGTGAGTTGTGGGAGAGGGGAAAAGGACAAAGTACTAGTAACAGATAGAAAACGGTTTCAAACATGCTCTTTAGACCTTGGGACAAAAAACCCCAGGTCTGCAAACTGAGAAATCATGCTTTTCATTTAAAGGAGAAAGATGATGGATCAATGTCATCCCTTTTTACATCCCTGGATTAAGACAGAAGGATTCTATAGACATTAGTTAAAAATCACACAGAAACCAATTTCAAACTCCATAACTTTTTTACTAGTTAAAAAAATTACTCAGTAATATTTTAATTTCCTGCTAACTCTCTCCTAAACAACTTCCTCAAGATGGAATGGACTACAAGACCAACTTCCTCAAGATGGAAAGTCCTCAAATGGAATACAATTTTTCTGCATTCCTACTCTCACATCTACATCTGGTCTTATTTCCTGAATGTTCAGTCTTATCTCTATTTGCTAAATCTTCTTATCCCCATCTCATCTGGGGATTTATATTCACAAACTCAAAAGCTTTCACCTTAACAAGGAATATTTACAAAGACAGGAAGATATCAACTAGAACAAACCATAAAGGACCATGTAGAAGGACCTGTTTCAACCAGTCAACAGCAAAACACATCCCCCAGCCACCAACAGTGTTCTAGCACCGCCTCTTCTGCAAACTTACCTCCAGTTACACACCTTGCTAAAATCCTGCAGTAAATTAGGTATCACCCAAAGTAACTAGGATTGTATCCACATGGTTAATATCTCATTTGCCTCGTAACAAAATGTTGATTCAACTACATTTCTATTGCATTTCTGCACAGGGCTGGCTAATGTGACCTGGTAATTCTGTAGTAAAAACAGACCTCTCCGTCAGTGCCAACAGCCTTAGTGTTTTATGCCCTCTCCTTGTCAAAACAGAAGCATTAGGAAAATAAACCTCCTGTGAACCCCCCGGTTGCACCTGCTTTTTTTTTTTTCTCCTTGCTTTGAAGTTTTGATAGTGCATACCTTATATATTTGTTAGCTTTTGGTGATGACTTGCAAGTTTTTCGGGGCTTGAAAAATAAGTCTTCTTAGCCCCAGAATGCCTACAGCATTTCAAAGTGGCAGACCATACACATCTTTGGAAACAGACAAAAATTCTTCCAATAACATCTAAGAGAGATGAAATAGACTCATAGACAATGTTTTTTTCTGAATTCTACCTAGACAACACTGACCCTAAAGCATTAGAGTATGCATCTTTCATCTGTTTTAGCCTATATAATGTCACTGCTGTGGTTCTATCATTCATAAAAGTCACAAATGTTATTATAACTCCTTTGAAGCTCCTGTTTTTCACAAGAGCTTCACAGACCTGTTCAAACAGAAAGAAACTGTATTCTAAACCCCACAGAAGCTTTCCAAAAGGATTTTGCTGAGTTTCAGATCAAAAATTTAATCTGGATGCTTGTAATAGACCTTAGTATATTGAACAGTGTAAGATAGAATCACAGAATCAGAGCATTAAAAAGAGCCTGAGATAACAACATCGGTACCAGCTTAACAAAGCACGAGCAGCAATTGTAAACAGCGTGTGCCTAGCTTAGCTTTAGTCATGGTAACAAGAAATAAGAAGCCTGGAAAGCATCAGTAGTGAGAACATTCATATTTTTAAAGCTGAATGAGAGCTTTCAATGGCTGAAGGTCAGAAAGCAGCTCTGATTGTAAACAAAGGAGACTTCTATCCCCTCTGGCACTGAACCTGCATTCCTGATTAGAATCCCATCTGCACAGGCCCTAAAACCTTCTTGAAACCCTGAAGCTGAACTGAGGTTAAGTTAGGTAGAATGCATCCTAAATATCATACACCAGCAGCAATTTCTACAATAAATATTCTTCCTTTTTATCTCTTATTCACACAATTACAGATCTGATATGTTCCATAGCACTGTGATATATGCTAATAACAGCTGGCCTGTGCTGCATTGCTCTTTATGCGCTTATTTAATGCATTTGAGATTTAAAAAAAATACATATTTATTCTCCTACTATGAGACTATGGTTCATCTATGATCAAGTTCTTTGAAATATCTTTTTATCCAGTTACATCTAGGGTTCAGCATGAGCACTCTCTTGTATCAATGAAAGACTTTGAAATGCTGGTAACACTACTTATTGAAAGAAATTTTATTTATGGTGGTGCTCTACATTTCAAATCGTTTTTATAAATTAAGGAAGGAACACTAACTTTTCAGTTCTTCAAAATATGTTCACTGTGGTGGTGACACAGAAAAGAAACAAACAATCCAGGATTTAAGGATCACCACATCCAGAGGAAAAAATGCTTGGTGTTTTAGTTACCCTCAAATCAACTTCATCCCGAGACAGACTTAAAAAATAGGTACAGAAATAGATGTAGAAAGTTATGGAAAACACCTGTTTACTGTAGTTCAAATAGTGGCACACTGACTACTTGGTTTAAATTCAAATTTCAAGAAATAAAATAGGGAATAAAGATTATATGTGTCTGTACTTTAGATCCACTCAAATACATTTTTCTTCTTTGTTTCAAATACCGCTAAAATGTCCCCATGCACACTCTTCTTAGGATGAAACTATTGTCTTCCGCTCTCAGAAGAAAATATTGTTGAAGGTAGGCTACTGTTGAGCTCATATTCAAGCTCAAATCTTTACCCTATCACAGACACTTGTGATCTGTAATGTAATCAGACTATTAATTGTGACACTTCTGAGGGGTTGTTTGCTCTCCCTACTTAACTTGGGGACTTACTAAGGTCCCTTTCAGGTGAAGTCCTCTCCCCATAAACAGAAACTTGCTAGGGACTCTGTCTGTATTTAATATAAACAAGTCATCACCACCCTGGGGAGACAATGTTCCCTCATGCCTGGTATTCAAAGAACTCAGCTCTCAGTGTATATATTCTTTAAAAATCTGTATCCCATGTAAACATCTAAGATGACAACTGTATTTCATACAAGCCTATAAATTAGAGTGTAAGGTGCTCATTATGTATTGTTGATTAAAGTTGGTTGTAACACTAGACAAAGATCTATTAGGAAATAGAAAGTCCTTAACCTGGACTTTGCAGACTATTATACTGCACTTCACATTCTCCTATGCCAAGCAACCACAGCTATGATGATGAGCATTTCTTTCATTCCAAACATAGAAGATGTTCTTTATTTCATATATTTTTAAGTATGGGTCAGTCAGGTGTAACAAATAAGTCCCACAAGCTCCCACAGTAAAATTACTTCTTTGTTAAAGCTGGATCCCAGGAAAGGCTGAACTGTTCCCAGCTGGCACCAGTCCTCAATTTATATGATCAAAGCTGAAAACACAGGTGTCACCTTGATGTCCTTAACCTTTTGTTTCTACTGTAAAAATTCATACTTACATCAGTGGTTAGAAGTTCTGCTTCATCTGCTGCTGAACATTACCTGGTTGTGTTCCCTGCAGCCTTTACTGGAAGCAAACCTAAATCCATATAACTTAGACATTTGTTTTCTGTAATGGCAAAGCAGTGTAAAATAGCGTATTGCTTCCCTGTTCCTGGACATTTGGTTCCCTACTTTGCAAATCCACCTGGTTCACAGCTGCAGCTCAGTGCCCTCAGCTCTTCTGCCTGAAAGGGCTGCGGGGCTGCCTTGGGCTCTTTGGGCTGCACTCCGATCGCAATCACCAGGATCAGAGGTGAGGTTTCTTTTTTATTTTTTTAACTGCTTTTTAAAAGGGATTTTGATAATTTCAGTGATCCAGTTTGCAACACATCTCTACAAATAGTTGTACCGGCACAGCTAAGAAACTAGGAGGAAAAACATTGCAGGCAATGGGAACAGACAGAGGAATAGGAAAATCAGAACCTCTTAAACTGGTTTTGATGATAGGAAAAATATTACTGGAGAATGTCACTGGGGTGAAGTTGTTGGAGTATGGCTTTGTTCAGCAGGATGACCCAAATAATTGTTTTGCTACAGGAAAAGAGAAAGCCTACACACCTTTGTCATGGTGCACCAGACACGTACGTCTGTCACCTTGTGCTAGCTGTGCTGGTTGTCTGGCAGCACAGAGGGACAACCAAGAAGTTTAGTGAATTCCATTCATCAAAACGATACAAGTATTCAGTGGAACTAAAAATTTGGGGTTGTTGGTTTGGGGTTTTTTTCCCCAAATGAGGGAGTTAGCTTAAAGAGGAAGGGAAGGGAATTATGCTTGTGAGTGGGAAAAGAAATGAGATGTGTGGAAGAATGAGGGCAGGAAAAGAATAGTGGAGAAGGACAAGGATGGAATTTGTTCCTTCAAGGGTAGCAGTTATGAATTTGGCTCAGCTTAGAAAAATTTGCCATTACTCTTTAACAAAAAAGCAGCACTAATAAGAAGGTAAGCATTGCAACCAGTAACAGTTATTCCCTTGCAGTCAGGCTTCTTGTATATAAGAGAGAAGTAGATCATCATTAATAATCAAAACTCCTCTGTGTGATGTTATTTTCACAGATGTGTGTCTAGTCTACTATTCTACTCCCAGAGGGGGAGACAAGGGGCTGCACCCCAACCTTGCCAGGCTGGACTTCGGAGCAGGGAATGCAACAAAGCTGTAAACATGTCCATTGTCTGACATAATTTTTAAAACTGTCTGAGAGGCAAATTTATGAAATTGAACCATCTTTCAGGGTGTCCTCCTCCTTCCAGAACATCCCAGCATACAACCTGCCCTTCCTTCAACTCCTCCTAAGCTTCATTTAATCCAGCAGTACTTGTTGCACATGACTCCAATGCAAGAACAAACAGCAGGATGCCATTGCCAAAAGTCACTGCAGTGCTGCTGTTGAGGTAGGTTTTGTCTTCTTTGCAATACCTACATGATTCAAAATAAGGATAGACCAGTCTCTTTTTAAGAGTAACAGGCTTGCAAAGGAAAAGGGAGTAATAACCCTGAAATCAGCGGCTCCAGTAACAAAATTGATAAGTTACTAAAATCTCTGTCTGTTACATACTTGCCATTATATGAAAATACAGTTCTTCCTGATTTTTGGCATTTTCATAGAGGAGACTTGGCTTTTCAATGGCATGCTCAGTTTTTGTACTCCATTGCATTGGAGTTAACTCTCAATGGAGCAAACAGTAATCAAGCACACAGTAATTTAGCATGGCATTAGGAAATCCAAAATAGATGACAGAATCCAGGCAGCCTAAGAAACAAACCAGAGTTTTGTTTTCATGAAGAAGCAAGGTAAACAGCAGCAGTGCCAGACAGTTGGTTTAACATGACTGTACAAAAAAGCTTTATCTATTGGCAAAATTTTGCATTAGTCCAGAGTTCCTTGCCTACAGCTTATTAATGATAAATCAGGGAGTCATTCCCCAAAGCACTGTCTCATCCTGCCACTGGGCTGGGTTCTGAGAGCATTACCTAATTTTCTACTGACCTCTCTGAACTTGGAGTGATCAGTAGTTTTCCAAAAAGAGCCAAAAGCTGGATAATTTCAATGGTTTTGCTGCAAACAAGTCTGCCTTCTGATTTATTATTATGAGGAGGAGTAGTAGTAGTATCCTGAATCCTTTCAAATGATCTTTTTCTCCCTGGAAAAAGTCAATAAACCCCAATAATTTCCTCTGTTAGGAAAAAATGTCTTCAGTCTCTTTTGTCAGCACACACCTGACTGATGCTGTGTCTGACACTGATAGCCTTTGCTCTGTTTATTTTAAAGAATAAACTACTGCTGTTTGATTTAGTTTTTCATTTTTAATGTGTAAGCCCTCTCTTGATCCTGCATTCCAGAGAAAAAGAAGTAAAGTTCCTTTAAATATCATGTGAGGTGCCTCTGAAGCCAGAGCTACAGATATAAACCCCCCTAGCAAATTTAAATAACTGAGATTTATAGGGAAAAAAGAAAAATAACAACAAAACAATCATGTGAGCACCGAGTTCCCCTGGCAGCATTAACGTGACAGGTGTACCTCAGGCCAGCCAGTCACTTTTTATTTAACTGTCAGGACACATGTTTTAATGCTTCTAGCTGCATTGCACCAGTATAGCTTTTGATTCTAAAGGTCAGCCACCCACACCAAAGTTCAAAAAGGCATTTAATGCAAACAAAAAGTCAAATCAAAGGTGGCTTTCATCAGACCTTGCTTGAACTAGCTAGGCAAGATAAGGTACATTAATCTATGCAGGTTCCAAATTTTAAAGCAAAAAAGTCTTGTCAGGGCCATATGGATTTCAAAATAAGTAAGTTAAAAAGAGCTGTGTTCTTCCTTGTGTTTGTATTTATTTAAAGTACTAAAGCTATCAGAGTTACCCAAGGAGGGATTTGTATACGGAAGGAAAAAAACACTGAAGAATGAAAGTTAACATCTCATTCTTCAGGGAGAAGTAAGGACCCTGATGTTCTCTCAGGAAAATTAGTGTAGCTGGTTAGGGGGGTCGTAAACAGGTTTGAAATTACCGATTATGAATCCCTAATCCCAGGTCCCTGATCTCAAAGGCACTCTCCAAGTCATCCTACTGGAGGTGCCTAACGAAGCTGTGATGGCCACTCAGCATTTAATATCAAAAGAGTGATTGTCAATCCAGAGCCCTGCTATCTGACGCTGCCCCGTATCACCCCTTGCCCCATATCTCCAAAAGAGGCAGAAGATGAGCTGCAATGGCTGTACACAGCTCACACAAAGACAGTTAGAAGGAAAAGAAATCACTTCCCCCTCTCTCTCCCTTCTTTTCTCAGTTCTGGAAGGTGGCAGAGGAAGCACAACGGCACTTCCCAAAACCTGGTGGTCCCACTGCGCAGGAATATTCCTTCCCTGACCAAGTTGCCTGGGCTTTATGCTGACAGATGAACAAAACCACCAATATGTCCAAGAAGACTGGAAACACAGTAACAAATGTGAAATTAAATAGGGGTTTGGTTTGGGTTTGTACAGGAGCAAACCACAGCAACAGCTGCTCAAGATGTAAACATAGCCCTCTTTGGCATGGAAACCACTTATACAAGTTTGAATTGGCTGATCCTCAGCAAGGGGAAGATGATGTTTATATAAATCCTACACTTCATCCCAGATAACAACATAGCGACGTCTTAATCCAAATGACATGAGGCCTGATCTTTCAGACTCTTTGTGTGAAGACTTCCTGATTAATTCCCTGCATCAGAAACAGGTTACTCATCTATTTTCAAGTGCATTTGTCTGATGCAAATATTTACAGTTCTTTATTAGGCAGTTCCATTCCTTGGACATCTTACCGGATTTCAAGATACCCTAATCTGCATGGTGATCTTGGAAACACCTCTAGGGATGTACAGCAATCCCTGACACATATCTGACTGTGCTAATTAAAAAGGAATGGATTTTTCAGGTGGGCTTTCCTGTACGTTACAGCTTATGCAGTCATTTACTGCCCCAGAAAGCAGGCATTGCAGACTCCCCTTTCAAAGAAGAGAACAGTCTGAACAAACCTGAATGTCAAATTCAACCATGCTGAACATGGGGAAGTGGACTGTGACTCAGGAGTCATCATATCTAATCTTCAAAACTTTCAGGCTGGTTTATATATCACAAAGCAGGAGAAACAAACAAACACATCTCCACATACTTTTTTCTCTTCATTTTCACGTCATTTTTTAGTTCAGACCTAGGGCAATGGTCTAAGGTTTTTGTCTTTCTGAGTTTAAAAAAACAGTTCAGCTAAAATTTGCATAATTTTTCATGTTTTGTGAGAATTTAAAAAAACAATAATTATTCCCGTTGGAGGCTTTGCTTTGAGGAGTTTGTTGTTTTTCTTCTTGTGGAAAGTCAAATGATTTTGCTATCAATGGAAAAGACATTCCAAGTGAAATGCAACTTCTGATGTAAAAATTTCATCAGTTCCCTTTTGAATGCAAATCTTCCGAATGTTTATACAAGAACTCAGTGCATTTACAGGTACATTCATACTTCTTCACCTCCTTCAATGAGGCTGTGCAGAGGCTTAACTTTGAGGGTTTGTTTAAGTGTTTTGCTGCAGAGGAGCCCCTGAGCCCTTGATGCAGAAGGCATTGTTGTGGTGATTTCAGACCTCCAGGCAGGAAGGAAATTGCACATGTGGCATCTTGCAAAGGACAGAAAATAACGCTGGCTTTTTCGGAAAGTATAAAAATGTGTAAAAAAATGTAAAAGTGGGTTTTCCCTTGGATTCTAAATGGAAAAATTAGTAGTCATCAGCAAAGGCAATGAGAGAAGAAAGATTATAGGAAAGTGAACAGTGGAAGAACAGATGTCCTTCTTCTCACAGACTTTACTGAAATGCTTTCTAACAAATGCCTTTGGATCAAGAATTCCTGAATTATTTTGCAAAACAAAGTAGAACTACAAATGAAAGCACCACTGACACTAAAGGAGATGTTTCCCAACACAAACATAGTAAAACAAAAGTTCAGGGGAGCAGAGGGGAATGGGGAAGGAAGAAATGCATTACCCTATAAAAGAAAAGAAATAGAAAGAGGTTTTTAAAGTGGTAGAAAAGGCTTTAAAAATGGGAAAGCACTTTTATACCCTGATGTTTCAGTGGTACTTACATATTCTCAGCATCTCACAACCATAATATTGACCAGTTTGATAAACAAACTTGCATTTTTATCCTACTATGCCACTATTTTTGCATATCAGTAGAAGTGTTTTCCTCCAAACTCAGATATCCATGTTGGTCTTATTTAACAAGGATAGATGACAAAAACAGTCTTCCATTGCTGTACAGTCCACCTAGAGCTGTCTACAGATTCCCAAGATCATTTGCCTTCTAACACATCTCCTCCAAACACCTGAGATGCCTGTGCTTCAGTTGAGCTGCACGAGGCCACCCTCTTACCCATCACTCAGTCTGGTTTTGTTGGGGGCTATCTGCCACCTACCCTTGGCACTCCTGTGAATGGAGACACCCTTTGCTACTTTCCTAAGCCCTTACATAGGCCATAAAACCCATAGTCCCTCCCTAAATTTAGGGTACCTGGATTTTTTTTTTTTTTTAATTGGGGTTCCTGAGTGAGAGATTGTGCAATGTTTGGAAGACTTCAATTTTTGTGCTGAACTGCACATGTTTTCACTGAGAACTTCTGATCATGCTGGACCTTGCTCTACGCCTGACTCTGACGCACTGTGCAAACAGCTGTAGTCTAAGTGTGGGGAAAAAGCTCTGCTTACACACATAAATGCCACTGGTAAAGCCAGCAAGTGCCTGAGACATCCCCATATGAGTACCTAAAAAGTGTCTTTTATTGCAGACCGTTGCATTAACCTTATCTGCCATTTGGATTGGAAGACAGTGGGAAGAAGCAGCAGCCAGATCACCTTTCCAAAGTGCAGTCATCATTCCTAGTGCTCTCTGGTTGTCTCCTGCTAACTACACACATGCAAGAACACCACTGCATAGGCTTTGTGCCAGGAAGTACCCAAGACCCCATCAGTGACTGCTGAAGGGCACTGTTGTCATGGAGAAAATGAAGGCCCCCCAAAAAATGCAAAAATGTGTCTGTCCCTCATATCTCAGTTTGGAGTGCAAGCAAAGGGAGAGCAGCCTAACTCAGACTGGAAAAAACTTGCTGCAGTCAAGCATTAATATACAAAGTTACACAAAAAACTAATAAGAAATAAATAGATTTATTGCCTGTGTTCCAGGAGCCTGATGGAATGGATGCTGCTTAGAGCTGACCAGAGAAAATTCTCAGCCAGAATAAGATTTTATTCATGGTTTAACCACTCAGAGACTTTAATCTCACACACACTTTGGTCCAACACTGAGGCCAAAAGAAGCAATCCCATTTTTTTCTGATTCAACATTGCCCTCTCCCTTGTTCTGGCATTCAGAAGGTGCACGTTGCTGCCGTGGACCAGACTGCGGACCAGACCCACGTTTGAGCTATCCAAGCCCCTTTTCCCGACACAGCTTTCTCCTGGGTGGGTTTCCCTGCCCAGCACGCTGTTCAGCTGCAGGTAACCTCAGGCGGCAGCAGAGATTGCATAAGCTCGAGGGGGAAACCCACGGCAGTGCATTGGAACAAGATGATCTTTAATGTTCCTTCCAACCCAAACCACTCTATGATTCTAAATATGCACAGGGGCAAGGAGAACGCAGGACTGCCTATTCCAGTGGCAGTGCTGTCTGCTACTTTAACTCGGCTGGGAATGACTGTGGCATCAGAGTCATTCCTTCTTGCTGCAGCCTCCAGATTCACTGACCTGTTTTGGAAGTACATCCTCCACAGTGACGTGCTGTAAACGTGTTAAGAGGATGTTACTTATACAGGATATTTATAAAAGTGACAGCATGAAGCTTACACAAAGAAAATATACAGAACATGCAGCATACATATATTACACAGGTTTATAAACGGTTTTAACTATGTTAATGCTGAGTATCCATATCTAGAACTCAAAAGGATGCATTTTACAAACACTGGCATAACAACACGTGATCCAAAATGGGGAAGGGGCCTAGGTTAGGACTCACAATCTGCAGCTACCAATGGATACAACAGAGCTGTTGAAAAAGACGTAGTGAAAAACAAATGCCAAAGGAATTAATCTGATCTTAGCAAACAGTTTAAATAAATAATATTTTTCTCAGCTGAGTTCTAGATAGTTTTTAATAAGGGGAAACAAACCCAATATTTTTTTGAGACCAAAACACAGCAGTTCAACTGTTGGCAAGAGTGCCTGTAGAGTACACAGAAGAAAGAAGAGTGAGGAATTAGGCTGTGCTATTTTAAAAGACTGCTTTCATTGACTGGAACTGTTATTGGGCTGCAGCACTTTAACACTAGGAGGGTATTTTACTTTTCTTTCAGTTCTTAGAATTTTCATATTTCCTAGTACCAATCAGACTGAATATTAAGCATTTCCTATGTAATGCTGATTGTTCTTCTGTGCTTTCTTTTCCCATGATGGATTGATCTATTGACAAGCAACTACCTGGATTGGACTGTTTGGATTTACACATTGCCCTTTGAATCACCTCCCTCAACACACTGGCCATGCTGCATCGGGTGCAGCCTAGGATGCAACTGGCTTTCTGGACTGTGAGAGCATATTTTTGGCTTGTGTCCATCTTTTCATCCATCTGAACCCCCAAGTCCTTCTTTCACAGGGCTGTTTTCAATGACTTCTCCCAGTCTGTGCTTATGTCTGTGATTGCCCCAACCTGGGCGCAGCATCTTGCACTAAATAATTAACACCTCTGTTTTCCCAACAATGGGATTTTCCCAGCAGACCACTCTGGATTAGAGACCACAGGAAAGTAGCACCATGTGACCTGCACTTCTGTCCCTTCTCTTCTTCTTCCAGTCTCCTACTCTTGTATCCCTAGAACTCTCTTTTTCTCTCTCTTAGCCATGGCTTACTGAAGTCCTCCCTTCCAACCTGTCTTTCTGCTTTTCTTCTTTTTCTGGAAACATGGCCTACTTTATCCCCACCAGTCCCGCTATCCCTAAAGCCCTGGTCCTTTACCAGACTCATCCTAGCCACCCACAACACCCTCCTGGAGTATGGATCAGTGACATGGCTGGGGACAAGCAAGGGCACTCATTTCCAATCTATCCCCATCATGCATCTACACCATGCAGGCAGAGGACTGTGCAGGTTACATCTTACAGAGCAAGGGTGTATGATCAGAGCAGATAAGGGTAGGGAAAGAGGCACAGAAGGTGGCCACGTGGCTAGCACACCACAGAACAGCAGACTGGTGTTGCAGGCTGCACATGCATCAGCACCTAATAATTTTGTTACTACTTGATACCATGTGTGTTTAGAATTGTGGCAAGCTGCCTAACTGTGATGTAAATAGGGAATGGAGGGACAATTGTTGGTCTTGTTTGGAATTTTTCCTGTATTCTAACAGGTTTTTGTCTTCCCTTGTAGTGAGCAAGTAGAGTGGTTACAATACAGCATAAGGCTGACTATTAGCTGACAAGTAGGCACACTAAATCTGCTTCTTGTCCCCTCAGGCAGTGGTCCCTAACTCTTGGCTCAGAGACAACATGCTGAACACCAGATTCCCCAGTGTTACTTGCTGACATCAGGGAAAGTGGAGCACAGTATCAGACATCACTTTTGGTGTGCTACTTCATCAGTACATTAGCCCAGGCTTGTGGAAGTTAGGGTTCTCTGCCTGGGATTAGACATCAGGCAAAAGACATCAGAAAGAGAAAATAACAGGCGACAGAAAAGGAGTTGGATGATCACAAAAATAATCTTTTCTGGTGCCTGAAAGCTTCCTCAAATAAAAAAGCAGGCCCTCAAATAAAAAACACTGGGCAATTTTTTGCTTTCAGTTCCTTCCACAAACTTCTCACTCAGGTTCATGAGAAGACAGACAACATCTCTGCACTAGTTATGGGCTCCTCATGCCATAAAGTATTTCTTGAGGTAACTGGGAAAGCCATGTCTTTGCTTGGCACAAAAAGAAACAAAAAACCCAAACAACAAACTGAAAAAAGTCTGGAAACTTAATAAAATAATTTAAATCAAACAGAGCTGTTCACCTGGCTTGGGATGACTCTCTTCATCAGTTTATAAAGAATTATCTAAAACAATCTTAAATTCAGACTGGCATCACACATCTATTTATGTTTTAAGTTTGATCGGAAAAGAAAACCATCTATTAAATACTAGTTAGGTTGCAATGCACTGCTGAACCATAGCCACTGACAGACTGGAGATATTTCTCTGCTATATTCAAGTATAATAATGATGATGGAAAGAGGCTACCTGTGCTTCTGGTATGAAGGGCAGCAGCCATAATTCCTATTCAGCAGAAATGAAGGGCTGTCCAGGCACAGAAGACAAATACACAAGTTAGTCTCACAGATAAAGTAATTCTGGTGAGCCAAACTTGAAGTGAAACATGCATTTATGGACATTATTGCAAGCATGCATGTGCCTGACACTCTCCAGATTTGGATTATAAATTTTACACAAAGATGAGTTAAATCACTGCATAACCCCACTGTAGCTAAGAAATAGATGATCTTAAGGGATATTATCTTTGGATCTCTACTCCACATTCAGAAACACTCTCCAGGCAGGGCTAATACCCTTGTATAGGTCTCCTACATGGAAGAGGAGGAGAAATACCCTTACTGGGCTCCTGCAGCTACCTCTGCTGGGTCACTGGCTCTCTCCTTAAGTGTAATGGGCTACCTCAGGTTCACCTTAGCACACTAACGATGTGCTCTCCTTCCTACTGAGTAACTTTTTAATACCCTGAAATCTCCATGCGTCTCTCACTTGTGCTGTGAACTGAGTACCTGCAAGAGCACAGCTTGCCTTGCAAGTTGCCAAGGCTACCCTGAAACTCTTCCCTCCTTTTCTCTGCTTCATGTATCCTTTTCTTGGTACGCAAATGTCAGCAGTTGTAACCTACTGTAGGGAGGCATCTGGCAGTGATGGCTGCCACAAAGGAGGAGGCTCTTACTGAAGATGCTCTGCCAGCAGCGTTATGCAGACTCCCCTTCTCAATTCACATTTCTTGGCACCTACACCCCTGTCTGACTGACTTTTAAATGGGCAAAGAGTCAATCCAACAGATGGGCTAAATGGCAGGCAACCAAGATGCTATGAATGTACATTGTCTGGGTGTGGAGAGTCAAATTGCCAGTCAGGGATATCCAAGTTAATGCCCATCACACAGCTATGTGACGACAGCACAGAGATATGCCATGAATAGCCAAGTTTAAAATGTCTTCTGTAACAGCAGCATTCACAGATAGAAAAAATCCAGTAAATGAGTGTTGCAGCTGACCATGCTTGGGAGGGATCCAGGAAGGAATTGCGATGGAGAGGGGAGATCAGAGAAAAATGGCTTTCCTCTCACAAAGTCACTGTTGCCATCCTCCATCATGATACCTTCTGGTATCACAGGGTAAGATTTTATACAGCACGAGGGAAGCAGCAGAGGAAGTTTATCTTTTGTCTCTCAGGAGTTCTTTAAAATTAATACAAAAAGTCTAATGCATTAAATGTTTTTGTTAAATGGATCAATAAGCTTTGTACGGTATGTGGTGGCCTCTGCATGCATGGTATGAACAGACCAGCCTAACAAGTCTAGTTACCAAGGAAACAGGTTTTTAAACTTGAAACATAGGTATTCATGATGACAGAGATCTTACACTTTTTTGGAAAGTGTTTCTCTTTTGAGGAGTGAATGTGGAAGCTGGCTTTCAAAATCCTCCTTGCTGTGGTCATGAGGCCAGTGGAAAATGTTGCATTGCTGACCCTGACTCGCTGGTCTAGCAGAATTGGAAACAGAATATGGAAGAAAAGATCATTAAGCATCATCGCCTAATGCTTTACCTTAAAAGAAAGCGAATGGGGGTGTTAATTAGACAAGGACTTCTTTTCTTTGAGGGAGCCAATCAATCACATTTTTTCCATCCTGAAAGGAGGAGATTTTTTTTTTTTTATAACATAAATCTTTTAAGCCTTGGTGCTATTGCTTTATAGGAAGAGGAAATTGATCTCAGCTATTCCCTGACAGAGTGGCACTGGACAGAAAGTGTCTTTTTTCCAGAATGCATTCATTAGCTCCTTCTCTCAATCTGACCTTGAATGCATTTGATTAAATGATTAAAATAATTTCATCCCAAAATGACAGTTTTAGGACAAAATTAATTAAGCTCCAGGACTGAGGAATGGAAAAAGCTTGTGCTATGCTTCTTGCTTTGTATGAACTCCTATGCTTAAATAAGCACATGAGGACCATTATAAACTCCTGAAAAATGTTGGACATATGGCCTCCCTGATTCCCCTCTACCTGGCAGGCTCTCCGAGCCCAGGCAGCCACAGGTTATTGCTCCCTGCCCGTCTCACTGCCCCAGACACCGCTCCCTCCCCTAAAAGCAGAGTGAAGGGAGCAGAGTGCATGCACTGTGAGCAGAGTCACTCTTTAGCATCTTCTCATTTCACAGTCCATCAAGAACACACAAACTGATCACAGAAACCTTCAAAAATCATTTGATCCATGTAAGAAGAAGGGAAGGGACTCCACTAACTTCATTGTTGTGTCATCATTAAAAAATACAAAAGGAAGCTACACACTGTAGAATAGTGCAGTGAAAGTTGCAAAATTATTACTTTCTCACTGCTTTGATGAACCTGTCTACACCACCAAAATCCTGAATCTGATTTCTCTGCTAAAATAGCATCACCAGTTTTGGCAGTAGTGTAATATTAATGCAGAACAATATCTTCATCATTGCTTCTCCTGGCAGTTTAGAAAGATGGAGCTTCATTTGCTAACATTCACATTGCCTCTAGTCCTTTTGCGGGGCCATTGGGGCTGGCAGTCCTGGATATGTCACATAAATACACCCTTTATACAAGGCTTTAGAGAAAACTACAGCAGGCTGAGTATGATGCTCAGTTATAACTAAGGAATTCTATTGACTTAAGTGCAGCTGCATAAAAATAACTGCTAGCCAAACTTGGTTCAGAAACTTTAAAAATTTTTAAAAAATCCTTTAACCACAAGCGGTATGTGGTTCGTTTTGCAAACAATTACTTAGCTCACCAATATATTAATGATAAAAACAAACCTGCCATATTCCCCAGGCAACAGAAAAAAACCAGTACTAGGAAAGCAGAATTGCCTAGGCAGGGTAAACGACACACAAATAAATTTGAACAGGAAAAATATATTAATGAATCTTCTTTTAAGAGGTAAAAAAAATGCTGGCTTCTCGCCAATGAGGCATGCTTGGAAATCAAGCAGGGGATCCCTGAAAGCACAGCAAAGCAGCTGACAAAGCCTCTTTAGTGCTGTCAGTGAGGCAGACACAATGTGAGAGATGGCCGTGCCGCACACAGGGAGGGGCGAGCGCGAAGCTGTGAGTGCAGCCAGCCGGGGAGGCTGCCGGGGCCGCCTCCCTCCGCAGCCGCCTTGGAGGAAGGTGCTAAAATACCTCGAGGGTCCCACTCCTGCCCTCTCACTGCGGAGAGCACGGCAGCGGAACCGGCCGAGGCTGAGTCTGATGTTTTGTGACATTCCCGAGTGGTGTGGCTGGTTGGAGCGGGAGCAGCTTGAGAGGAGCAGTTGGAGTGGAGCTGGCAGAGGAGGCATCCATCCCATTAGTTCTCCCAGTCCCAGTGGCCGGGGAAGTTGCATACAGTATTACATTGCTTCCATACCCACCACCATAAAGGTTTCCTGTTCAATGATGCACTCAGCTCTGTACTTAGCTGGAGGGGTTATTTCTTGCCTTGTAAGGCTGCTGAAGAACCTGAAATGCAAATGGAGATACAAAAAGTCCCACTTTTCTTTTGCTCAAGTCAGACATCTTCCAAAGCCTCCCTGCAGATTAATGTAGTGAGACAGGGGTTCAAAAAGAGCTTTGCAGGGCCCTTGCCCTCACTACATCTCAGTCCCACAGATCAATGTGGCGATTTACACAGACACACTAAGAGAGGGGCACAGCCGGTGTTCCAGGCTCTGAGGCAGGAAGATGAAGTCTGGTGGCTGAGAAAAGTTGGAGGGTCATTTGAATTATCATTCAGGGAACATTCAGAGATTTCACCTTGTGGATCTTCTGTGCTTGTGGACAAGTAAAATAGTCACCCACTCATCAGCAAAACAGGACAACCAACCAACCAACATCCTCCAAATACATGTCAATGGTACACTGACATCAGACAAACTATATTTGAATGCACACAAAACACATGATTTCTTGTCTAGTAACAAGTCTAATTTGGCCTTTGTCAACAGTATCCATTGATATCCTTGTGCTGCTGCTGCATAAGAGGAGAACCAGAGCATTTTTCGGAACAGTGTGGGAGAACTCCACACACAGAGGGATGATGCACCTCAAACCACCTCAGTGAGATGGTACATCACTGCTTTACACATCAAATTGAGGACAGTCACAGCGTACAACAACAGAATTTCTGGAACGCATAATTTGTCACAGGACAGGGAGTTCAATGGCTGGAAAGTGTAAAGATTAGTCCAAACATAAATGAGGTTCTTCTGTCCATGGCCCCTGGATGTTTCTCCTAATCTGCATGTCTGTAAATGAAGAGCAAAGATCATGGAAATAACCTGGCAATGGTGTATTCCAGGTACATCACGGAAGTGTGATTGTCCAAAAACAAAAGAGCAAGTTTCCAAAATGAAAATTATGCTGTCTTGAATTTCTCTGTGGTGCCTCTTCTCTGATTTTGAAGGCAGTGGACTACAGCTGCTAAATTAAAAACTTCCTTTGTTTTTTATTCCCTTAAAACAGAAAAATCCTGGGGTCTGTTACCATCTGAGAGATACAAGCATAGTCAATAAAAAAATGAAATGTTTATACAGTGAAAGTCTTTCCGGTGAAATAGTAAAACCATTATTTGATTAAAATAGTATAGAATCCAGCACTGGGATATTAAACATGATGCATCACAGGCAAAGAAGGAAAACATTATTCCTCTTCTGTCAAGTCTGTTACTAAAAAAGGCTCTACTCAAAGTAGAAACACTTTAATGCTTGTTCTTTAGATAAATAAGATTAAAATTTAACATTTACTCTTGTGAAACCTTTACAGAAATATTCATTTATCTGCAGCTGAAATTAATACTGGGTTTCTTTATTGATTCATTGGCAAAAGGCATAGACTAGTTGTGAAAATTCCACTCTGCTTCCATTGACACATTGAACTAGAATTAAAAAAAAGTCATTTGAAAGCAGTTTAGCCTTGAGAAAATGGGCATTGTGAGGTTTCTAGAAAAAAAAAATTCCTCATGTATCCCACTTAAGAACCAAGATATTTATATGGAACAGCTTGATAGACATGATAAATAACTGACTATAATTACATTTCCTGAAGTACAGCTCAAAGGCAATCTTATACCACAACAGAGAACAGCCTTTAGAGGACATCAGGTTTAAAAAAAAAAAAAAATCAGAAATACATAAACAACCTCCCAAATGACTCTGAATCAGAGCTGCAGCTGCAGTACATCACCATGAATGCAATGGTGGAATATTCCTAATCTGTAGCCACTGGGACCAGGGCTCCAGAGTTTATCTTTGTGGAACAGCTTGAGAGATGACAAACGGGCAGCAGCAGAAGGGCAACTGGTGGTCATGTTGGAGGTGACCAGTGTGAACTTACTCCCCAGTGTCTGTGTCATCACAATACTCGATCCCAAGTGTGAAGTAATTTGAGCCAATCACCGCTCCATAGGGAAGGGGTAAACACATCATGGTTACCTCTGGATTGGATTAAATAAAATAACAGATACGGCAATGTTATTGCCTTGTATCCCTTATTTCTCCTTTATCTAGGCAGCTTGTTTAAGGGTATACTCACGTACATGAACCATGAAACCTTCACCTATGTTTACCACACAGCTCAAGCAATGGCATAATACACCCCCTGTCCCTGCACTTTCTTGTCCTTTTGCAGGATGGTCCACTCTCATCAACATCTGCACCTAAATCAGCTAAATTGCCAGTAAAGGGCCAATGATACAGATTTTTTTTTTCCCCCCAGGGGTAACTGCTCTGTCAAATACAGCTGTAATATATTGCAGTATCAGATATTTAGACTATGCCTTGGAGACCTTATAGGGGTAGAGGAACACCTTTCTGCAGACATTTAGTGTAGATTTGTTCAAAAAGCCACCATGCCTTGCTGAAAGGAATCTTTTTAAGTAATTAGGTACATAAGAGCATATATTAACTCTACTCTTTTAAGGTCAGACATTTACACCACAATATTGTAGTGGAGTGTAGTTAATTCATCCCTTATATACAAAGTTCATCAATTGATCTGATATTTTGAATTCAGTGTACACTTCAGCTCACTTTTTAGTGGGAGAAATCTAAGTCATATTACAAGATCTAAGTCTGGACCATTTTGCTTGAGCAAAATTTCCATGTTGAAGTTTGTCTGAGGTAGAATGGTAGGCCTGGATGTTCAGCTCTGCAATACAGCTTACTCACGCCAATGAATGAATTGTTCAGCACACCCACGTTTTCAGAGAGGATCATTATTTAATGAGAAGGAAAACTATTTTTATAAGTAGTAGCAGAAATTTTAAAGATTGAGACAGAATAATATACTAATGCTTAACTGCTGTCAAATGTGGGAGTTAAATTTAACTGGTCCATCAGCAGAAAGCATGTTTCCAACTAAGCGAATCCTGTTCCTTTATCTAGTCCCTTCTCGTACTCATATTAATGGATGTTTCTAGGTGTCTCTAATTCCATCTTCTGCCTCCTCCATTTGAGACATGGAAACATAACCCGATGCTTACATTTTCTTCTTACATAAGAGCTCGTATTTTAGCAGTAGTGCTCTTCACCTTCTAGATACACCTTCTGCATTCAGTTTGGCACTTACTGATGTATTTTTATGATTGTATTTATCACTCTTTATGCAAAGGGGAAAAGAGAACATGAAAAGAGAACAAAAGGAAGCCCTGTAAAGATATACTGAGGATCAAGTGGACTTGTCAAAAACTTTTGGCAGCAATGCATTCAACACATGGCACTATGTTGCCTGATAAAATGCAAAGAAATGAGGCCATAGCTCATATGAAACAATGTTATGTGCCACATCCATCCCACAGGCCATCCCTACACTGAACATTATAAAACATATGTTCAGTCTTATAGATAGTCAGGACACATCACAATGATAAATGAAAAAAAGTAGTTGAAAAGAAAAAAAAGCCCATCTGGGATCTCTGTTTTCAAAAGTGAATAATGGCATTTTCTATCTCTATTATTTTTTTGGTCTCTGCAAGAGCTGACTGAAACTGAAGCTTCTCAGGCTGGAAACGCTGTCTGGAAAAGACTGAACCTGTAGTAATATACTGAAAGATTTGGTCAGTGATTTGCCTCCCACAGAGCATTAAGGCTTGCACCTCCAGCCAAATTTGTTCCCTTTACACTATGCAGCAATGGCTCTCCCAAAGAGCAAACCCCAGAACACTCATAATGACTTCAGAATTAGCGCAGCAAGGACCTTTCTCATTCCCATGGTCTTTGAGAATGGAAAGCAAGCTGGGGTGACACCTGGACATGTATCAACCTTTCTCTGAACCTTGTACCACAAAGAGTAAATGCAGGTTCTCAAGGAGGCTGGAAGCCGTGGATTCCTTATCCTTGAGAAGTACCGACACTGGAAAATGACTGAAGAGCACCACTTCCAAGTCAGTACAAACCTTGCTCTCTTTGAAAGCATCCTACATTTCATTAAAGTGCTGCAGGGATGCGAAGGACCCAAACGTTTCCTTTATTTTCTGGTTATCAGAAATTGTACCTTCCAGAGAATCTGATCCTGGATGTTTTACCAAAGACATTCTTCTTCTATGGTATTATAAGGTACCACTGTCATACCCTGTTGACAGCAAAAAAACGAGGAGGTTCTTTGGGATAGCTGTACTTCTCCAGAGCAGTTTCAAAGACCAAAACAATTCCTTTTCCTTGCCAAGGATGTAGGCACCATGAAACTCACGATGCCCCACTTCCTCTCCCCTAGAAAAGCCTACAGATAAGGAGGTCAGGACAGATGACAGAAGGAACTGAATGTTCTCTCTTGGGGAGCATATACATTTATTTCTGCACTTTGTGGCTTATATGGACACTCCAGCAGCCACAGGATGATCCTACTGCTGCAAGAAAGAGAACTGCTCTTTTCTACTCAAGCCACTTTCAGAGAAAGGACCTCACCACAGTCAGCCAGGTTTTGTCCTTTAAAGACCAAGTTATAAGAATATGGTCCTTCAACCATCCCCAAAACATCAGGTAACCATGAAAGTACCAGTACACTTAGTAGCAGATGTGATCAGAAAAATATAACATACATATCCCATGGCAGGACTTCACCTCAAATGAGTTTAAACATGAAAGACAGTGAGAACCTGTCTCATCCTTGCACCAGCAGGCCTTGCATCTGATTAAAGATAGGTCACTCAGACACTCCTAAGCTAAAGCAAAGGAGCTCTCACCAAGACTGCTGCAAAAAAGACATCAAGCTTTTAATGAAGTAACTCTTGCTGTCCCCTGCCCCTCATCACCACATTCCCTGACACAAGCCCATGACCCCCCCACATCACTTTCCTGGGTGCAAGGAAAATTGAAAAAGGGTCTACTGTCAGGTGTAAGAGACATTCCTAGTGACCAAATCAGGCTACAGTGACCTTGTGTTCTCTCTGACTGCAGCCCAGGTTCCCTGCATGCAAACCAGCAGCAGGAGATAACCTCAAACAGCATTAGGTTCCCACTAGCCTTGTACCACTGTAAGTGACTATACAGCTTCTATAGGGCAAGTCTGTTCTCACTAAATAGGCTGCCAGAAGGACTCTCATTGTCTTCCACTCACTTTTAAAACTGGAATTAAAAATTAAGATGATTTCTGCTCCTACTTATTTCCTCAAATACACAGACTTCACTTTTATAAAATGGATCGTTTTATCCTTAAACAAGATTTAAAATTATTTCATGATGTTTAAGGGGTTAAAAGGAAAGCAAGTATGTGCAGTGCAGTAACATTTGTTCACAGAAAGCATGTTTCCACTCAAAAGAGAAAATAAACTGATTTTATATAAACAATCAGAAAAATCCACTTCACCCCTAGAGAAAACAGGCACACAGATACTTTACTCCTTTCATAAATAACGTATTTTATTGCATATGGCTATTAAGGAGAGCATCCATGATCAATACAGACTAAATACAATACACTACTCTAGTTCCATTTATTCTGGTCTCCAGCAGCATCACATTTATCCTTATATACAGCGTGTACATTGGAAGACACAGCAAGATAAGTTAAGTCTCTTGTCATATCACAATAGCAAGAAATATATTTAACATCTTGATATCCAGAAACAATACGTACCCAAAAAGAAAACACTGCTTAATAACTGTTAAGGTTATATAGCAAAAAATATTTTAAATTTAAGGTAAGTCAGGCAAAATGTACAAAGACCCAATATACATTGTGAAGTTTTAGCAAACATAACATTTATACATTTTGGTTCCATTCTGTAAACTAAATTAAGAATGTAAGTATTGCATATGCCTTTGTGAAATATACAGGATAGAGAATAATTGATTATTTTGTCAAGTTTTTTTCTTTTTTTTTTGAAGTTGCTGTATGCTGTTTAGCCAGTCATTTGTTTTCATGGTATGATTTCTTAATTGATACAGAGGGATACTTCAAAATAGAGACGTTCAAAACATTGAATTCAGCAGGTACCACACTCAGTGCTGGTGGGGGGGGGGGTCAGACAAAAAATGTCAAAGGTATGTGGGCTTTTTTAGTTCCAGACTTGAACAAGCAGCATTTTAGAATGTCTTAGAACTATTTATAGCATTAGTATTAGAGAAAAACTCTATCAGATCAGATATTTAAATTGATTTTAGATCTAATATTGTATTAGTCTATGCATTGCTGTGATTTAAGACCCCAAAAATTACACCGAAAAATAAAATATGCCATGAAGTAGGGAAGGAATTAGTTTACATTCATCTTTGTCTTGTAATACAATCCTCAGTTCTAAAAATTCAGCATGTAAGCAGGAAGACTGCATTGCCATTCATTGTATTTGTAAGACATTGACTCTTGTCTTCCTCAGAAAAAAAAAATCCCAAAAGAAGGTAATGCATTGTTAATAGTGAAGTACAGGTTCCACCAAGCACAATGATTAAAAAAAAAAAATAAAAGAAAAAAAGTCTCACATAACTCCTAACTTAGTAATACTTACATGTCTATCAGAGCAGGCACTGGTGGGGTACCCTTAAAATGTACACAAACACTTCAATCAAAGGAGAAGCAAGGTGGCACGACATTCTGCTAGTCTGGTGCAACACTTGTATGTGACTTTCGTGACAGTAGCTGCCACACCATTCAGATTTTCAGGCCACTGGAAATGTGATGCACAGTTAGCCTTGAAAAGAACTCAGGATAAGTGACTGCAATGGTTCTTCTTCCCTGTAATAGTGCCTGCAGCTACAATGGTGCTTTCCTGGTAAAAGGCAAATATCAGGACTTTATAGATGGCAAGATAGTACTGTGTTAACATAGCTCTTGAATCTGCCTGATACCCATTATCATCCCTGCATTACTAGCATGCCTATGTGGATTTTTTTGGTTACGAGAAATGCAGCTAAGAACAGTTAGCTGACAAAAGTGAGCTTGTAAATAGAAGAAAAGGCTTTTGCAATCTGAAGTACCTACATAAACACCTACATAGAGAGGATTAAACAAGTGTGTCAAAGGTACAGAGATATCCCTAATACAGATTGATGTTTTTAACTTACATTGCTTCAGTTACACATTTTATCCTTTTTAACTACTCTGAATCCTCTGTCCAAGTCTGATTCACAGAGTTTCATCCCATTTTAGACTTTTCAGTGCCCTACTTCGGCTTTGTCTGAGAAGTAAACCCTGCAGCTAGTGATTCAAAACCCAGCAGCAGCAGCAGCTGTACAAGTTGCAAGTTCAGTAAGGCTGGCGACCGTTCTTGAGACTCAGCACAGAGATAAAGGAATTCCTGTTGTACACCAACACTGCAAATCCGGCTTTACTTTGAACTGAGGTAGTACTGTCGTAGGCTTGAAATTATGCCAGTAAATACCAGATCTTGCTGCTTCAGCAGGTGTTACAGAATCCCCTAATATGCCAGTGAATAAATACAGTTTGTCTTTGAAGAAAAAGAAAATGAAGGCATTGGCCATCAGTTAAAAAGGCCGGCAGAAAACTTCCTATGATTTAAAGAGCATCTCCAACTTCTGTTGAAACAGCAGCTGAATGATAACACAGATGCCATGGACAGGTAATGAGTTAAGCAGGTTGCTTTCCCTTCCTCCCAGATTTGTTGTACAGTTTAGCCCACAACAGTTAAGCAACTGTTAGGACCAACAATAACAACAATAAAAAGTAAACGTTAAGCAGCTTCAGTTACCAAAAACAAAAACCCAAAACCAAATAAACAAAAAGGTATATGCCGAGCAGCTTCTTTGACTGTTGTATTCTGTTGTTTGAGGTCATCATGAGAAAACTAACTCCTTCACTCTGAAAAGAAAAATGAAAGAAAGTCAATAAAAGGTGCAAAATTTTTTTCATATATATGATACGGACAACACAAAAAATAACCATAGAGGGATTATTCAGAATGGGTTTTCATGTGGGAGAAAAAAGCAGGTGCGCAATAATTGCTTTCATATTTGTATACACCATAAGGTATTGCAAAGGCAATAAAGGGAGTATTTCCCAATCGAACACCACTCCCCTTTTTCAGAACCTTTCAGCTAAGGCTTTTCACATCAGCAAACTGCCTGACACAGAATGGGTTAGAAAACCCGACACAAAATCCCCCCAGCTCAAGTTGTGACCAGCAGAATTTTTTGCATCAGTGGAAAGGAAAATGGGTTAGAGAAAATAGGTACAAGCTTAACTCTTTCACTTTTGTCAGCTGGATGTTACAAAAAGCTTTCCATTTCCAGACATTAAAAACAAGTTTGAAACTACCTTGTCTTTAGGGAAGGAGTCAACTAAAAACATAAGCACAGTATAGAAAGAACTTTCAGTTAATTTGGTTATATGATTTACTAAACAACTTTTATACCAGAAGTAAAAAAAAATCAGTAGGTATGCAAAAGGAAAGAATCTTCTGCCAATTACTGAATACAAAGCTGCATTTAACAGTCAAGGTGAATTATGGAGTAAAATAGAAACTGATTACAATGAGACCCATTTTATTTTAAAGAATGTAGCTGACTCCTTTAGTGTTTCTTCATTGAAAAGAATTAATGGATAGCATGTGCCTACCCCACAAAGGGACATTATTATATTAACTCACAACATTAAAGTGATTTGATAGCGTGGCCATTAAAAAAACAAATTTAATAGTTATAGCAATTTTCCTTGCTGTATGTTGTTCCCAAGTTTACAAGTTAAATGAAATTTTAGTTAGATGATGTATTACATGAGTTTTTCTAAAAACTGAAGTTATTTGGAACATTTTAGGAACAAACACTGTTACTCAGAAAAGTCTATAGTTTTGACTGTATTGATACAAGAAGTTAGTATTCCTATATATTTTAATTCCTTTGGGACCATAAAACCAAAATAAATGAAATAAAAAACATGGATGTCAAAGTAAGCCCAGTGCTTATGTGTGCAAGTTTCAAATCCATGTAAGCCTCTGACAAAAATACACAGCCTTTTCCCTCAAGTTCACACAAAAACAAAGGCTGATATATCTTGGCATGTATGTAAGACTTGCTGAATTGCTTTTAATCTCTGAGAGCTAAGGTTTACTTAAGGCATTAGTCCTGCTGGAGTCAACTGGAGCCACTATATGATCAAATACTTAGAATATTACTTGGGATTTTATTTCATGCCACATCTTGAGATGAATTAATATCTTGCCAAGACCAAAACAAAAGCACCTCATTGCCCCCACCCACTGCCATTCATGTGCTGCCACTTTTCTGATCAGAAACTAAGTCAAATCTATCCATTCAGTCTTCAGTAAACAAGTTTCCATTGTTTGTTCTGGAAGGGTGTTTCAGATTAAGAACTTGAACTGTTTATGATGCGTCCAGGGAGGAGCTCCAAATCTGCCAACTCCATCCCTGGGGTGCAGGGATGAACATGGGGCAGGATGGACAGCTCTCAGATGAGAGAAATTCCTCATTTGAGGAAGAAACACTTCACAAACCACTTCGTTCCCATTTTTGTTCAGAGAAGCAGCATAGATGCATCATGCAGGCAAACAAGTGAATGTTCAAAGGTACATGCTAACTCTGTGTTATTGCTTTCCTCCTTCAAATGGAAAGCAACACGACAACTAATTTTACATTCCCCAAAGTGGCCACTTGAGAGTGAAAGCCAAATAAAGTATTACCAAAAAAATTTTTAAATCCTCATCTTCAGATAGGGAAATTGGTGGAAAATGCAAAGGATACAAACAAGTATGTTTCCAGAAGTATGCCAGCCTAGGGCAGACATAAGGGAAGATTATTAGCAACCGAGTAAATCTGATGCTGTTCTCACCGTACAGCAGGTACTATCCAGTCAGAATTTAACTGGAGGAGGTGAAGTGGCTGATGCTTCAAAACACTTCCAAACTTAGTTTGCATGGTTTTGTAGGTGGATGATAGGACTGTGGGCACAAGCCTAAGAGCCTATGATGCAATAAACACATCATCCAATGAGTCTATAATGATGACCTATAACTCAAAAAACCACCCCAAACCTACTCTTCAACAGTAAAACAATTTCCTCTGACTTCAATAAGCTTTGAATCATTTTTTGAATAAGCTTTGAATCAATAAAGGAAAAATAACTAGTTACCACTTGACCCATGTAATAGCAATGTCAGCTTCAGAGGAAGCCTACTTGGAAGAGAAAAATTTTGCAAGTTCCATGCCGAAGTAAAAACAAAAACTAACCAAACAAACAAAAAAAAAATCAGTATCTTGTTAATTTTTACCTCAGTGATTATTATCTTTTATTTATTTCAAGCCTCAGGTCAACATTCCACTCACACAGCAAATCACACCAGCATACATCCTCTCTATCCAGGAACTCAAAATTCCTACAGGACATGAACATATTCTTTGGTAGCTTCATTCCCCATGGGCACACACTAATCAAAATACAAAGTCCAGCACTGTCTCAATACTGAGGTTTCCTCTTGGTTTTGGGCTTTATTAAGAAAAGCATCCATGTTGATTGCCGAGTTTCCGAAACTGCTTAAGTCATCTAATTCTCCCAGTGTTTCTTGGGGAATAAATACACACACAAACTGCTATGAAACTACCAAATACTCATAGACTTGCCAAATATACTGTGAAGAGTATACAGTGGTTAGTCAATTAAAGAAGATCTACTCTGCTTATTAATTTTCAAAGTCAGTAAGCAGAAAATAAAATTTTTTTTAATTTGTAAAAATAATTCTCATCTGCTCACAAGACGCAGGCAGAAACCGTTATTCATGTGGCTTGTGGCAAAACACGTTGCTGGTTATTCATAATCAGTAAATTTATTCCACTGGCAGTGTGACTGCCAGAGCACATCAGGGATTGGACACAGAACCCCCAGCTCTGCTGCAGGCTTCTGCCCTGACTCCAGGCAAATCATTCAGTGGCTTTATCCTTTTGTTTCTCCTCCCCATGCCGTCTGCCAAATCGATTAAGGCTGTGATTCTGCTAACTAACTTTTCCTGGAAGAGCAATCCTATTGCTACAACTGAACCTGGAGGTTAACAACACGTATGTCTGCGGGCATCAGGCCAGGCCATTAGACAGCACAACCCAAGGAACTGAATCCCACTCACAGGGAGGATTTGGGACGCCAGACACCTGAGAGGAGATGTACGACCCTGGGCAAGGCAGCTGGCCACCCAGAAAAGGCCAGTGTACCCTCCATCAGCAGGTTACACTGCCCGCTCAACCCTCCAGCTTTCTCCAGCACCAGGCATCGTGCTGGCTGGGCTCCCCACGGGAGATGGGTCAAAGGCACCCGCATGGGTTGGAGCCTTGAGCCTTGCAAGCACCGTCCCCATGCCCACAGCAGTCTGTGTCTGCAAGCAAGGGGAGCAGAGAGTGGGGCTGAGAGTGGGAAGGAACAGCACAGGGTCGGATGGTAATAAACTCCTGCTGACCAGGCACTGACAGCAACCAGAGGTGGTCTGAGCCACAGCCTCCAAGGGCTTCCTTATCGGAGGGATCACACGATCACAGCACACACACCGTAAGGTCACAAACTTGGCCAAGTATCCAAATGCAGATGCAGCCTGACTGCTACCCAGGATACTACTGGGAAGTGCACAGTGGGAACCAAATCCTGACCTGGTGCCAACTCTCGTGAAGCAATGCAATGAATACTGTACTTAACATCACAGGTAACCCTGCTAAAGATAACAGAACAACTCGTGTGCTGAGCTATGGCTCTCCACAAGTAATTCCAAGGAACCCGAGCTCCACTCAGCAGGACTACTCTTACCAAAAAAAGCTGAGCACAGACACTGTCAGAGGAACAGGTTTCAATCACTTTCAATTCACTTTACCAACGTTTTGCAGGAATACGTGAAGTAGTATGCTCTAAAAGTTTACAAAGCTCATGAATAATATCCATCCACAGTAAAATGTTTCCACATTTGATGAGAAAAACAAGTTAAACCATGAAATGAAAAAGCCACGTTATTTTTATTTTTTAAACAAGTCATAGTTGATCATAATTGGAAACATGCTGCACCAAGTAACTAGGGTCTTTTGATATGTTATTGCACTAAGAAACAGTACATAATGTTGTTCAGATATGTCTCTGTTGTTTTATGAATTTTAAAAAGCGAGCATCTGGTCAACATAGATTCTTCATGACAAATAATAATAATTAAAAAATTACTACATTTCTTTAAAGTAGTAAAGTAGGAATTTTGCCTCCATAGTAATCTATATTAAAATGAGCTTCACAGTACTTTTAACTTGTGTCAAATGGTTAGAAATAATATCACCTCGAACTTCATTAATACAACCATGGTGAAAGATTAACTTTTAAAGTGGGAAAAAAACTGCTAGATTATCTGGAAAAGATGTTCCATGTCAGCACCTGAAAATACCTTTTAGGTTTGTATGCCCAAGCATACTGTCAAGAGGTTAGAATGTTCATCTGATGTCATGGACAAATCTCCCAGAATTTCTAATGAGCATCAACTTTTAACCAAAGGTACTAAAAACCAAAATTATTTGTATTTGATGCCATATATTTTCATGACTAATACTTCTTTTACCAATAATCTTGAACTGGAGTTTAAGCAGTTGAGTCTATAGCAGAAGTACAGATGAGAATGTGCGCTATGCTTAGTTGACTTCAGAATTTGATATAATTTGTGTTTCATATAATTTTGTCAAGGTTCTTATAGATTTTGTAGTACTAATAACTAAACATTAAAATGTAATTATGTGGAAAATAAAGGATTACACTTACAAATGTAATTATAATGAATTTATAGTGCTGGTCTAGAAATACATTTTCCATACCAATTATAATAAATATAGGCACTTCTAATTTAAAATTAAGAAACTAGACATGCTCATTTTTCCCAGGATTAATTTAATACAGCTGCTATTATATCTCTTAATTTCAGAGCTACAGCCACTGTGTACTATTAAACAAGTTTGTATAGATGTGATTTAATCCCATGATTAGGCATGAAATAAATTAGACAGAAACTCCTCAACATAGTACTATCTGAAATACATTCAATTATCTTCTCCCTTGCAAGTGGGTGTACAACCACTCAAAAGCATTACTTGAAATGAAACAAAGTCAAGCAGCTTTCTCTGCACTAACAAAATGCTAGTAAATAAAAACGCTTAGTCCTTTTGCCCGTTCACTGGGAGTTTGTAAGAAGGACAGAAACAACTATGCAGAAGCAGAGGTGGAAGATATATAGAAGATTTGCCACTGGAGAGATTCGCCTGTTGCAGCCAGCCAAAGACCCACTCCACAGTACACATACACAGCACTTAACCATCATGGAACAAGAAGTCATGTTCTTGGTGGATGACCATTATCATACACGTGAAATTGCCTCCCACCTTACAACCATCACTCTATTCCCGTACCAGTGTAGATTCAAGACTCAACACCACAAACGTGGCCTCAATGTGGCTGTTGCCTTGATTTTACAGCTCTGTTCATTACACCAAGGAGAGAGCACAGCTTTTCCAGGTGCAGCCTGCCAGCAATGTGGGAACTCCAGCAATACCACTCTGCAGACAAAGTGAGGCTGGAAGTTTCTTAAGAGACAGAATTTTTGCAAAACAGCATGATCACCTTCCAAGTGATGAAGGGCGAGGGTGGAACGGCTCGGTGACTAACACACTGAACTACCTACCAACCCCATCTCTGGAGACACAACAACAACTGAATTAGCATGCCTGCCCCAAAAGCACATACCAGGCAACACTCAGCTAAATTCTACCAAACTCTGTGTGTACCTCTGCCTTTCTGACCTACTCACCCTATGAGGAGCCAGCCATTCCTACTCCTTAGAGTGGAGGGGAAAAACCAGCAACTTCTAAGCAACAATTCTTCTGCCCTATTTCATACTGTGCTCTGATGAATAGGAGTTCTGAAAGATCTCAAACTCTGTGAGGTATAAAACTTGGTATTCATTTTAGGAACAGATATGATGTAAAATGTTATCCTTTTACACATCTTTATAATTGCTGGGAAGTTTGCTCGGCTGGGATGTCAAAGGCATATTTGCACCTCTTCTAATTTATATCAGTAGTCATTAACAAGGTCAACAAGTTTTGACAAGGAAGAAGAGCTCTTGTGAAGCAGAACTTGATATTCTCACACAATTGCCAACTGAAAGGCCATCAGAGTTAGTTGTCCTATTTCCAGTAGGTAACAGTGTGGTGGAAAAAAAAAAGTGAAAGTACATTCAGACTTCCGGTTCAGAACCACAAGTGAGCTTGACTGCCAATCTAGGTATCAATGGACAATACCAAAGTTCAAGAGCTACTCCTGAGCCACTAGGCTGAAAACACATGCCTGAAAACACAACATTAGAATGTTCTCAAAGAGCTTAAAAGCATGCTTTTTCCCCTCTCTCACCTGGGATAAAAAGCAATCTTTTCAGCTGGTTAAATTATAGAAATAGTCACATTAAAAATTTAAATATTCATAGGAACAGGGATAAGGACTCACGTAAGTTGTGGGAAGTCATGTTCAGTCTCCCCTTCCATTTACAGTGGAAATCTAATTATTCCATGACAACAGCTGCAGTAAGAAAGAACAAGAGCTCTCTACCAAAGAATATATGGTTAAGACATGCTATAAGGTGGTGAGGAGAAAAGACAATTGAGATCTTTTTTCAGCAAGAAAGGTATTGGACACTGGTCAGTCCCGGGTAAGTGCTCCTGCCTCATAAATATTGTGGAGAGGGGAACAGAAACACTTCATCCAGGCACTCTTTCAAAGACTAATCCCTGCCTCCATCACTGCCAAATGGGCTTAGGCACCTAGTATCAAAAGAGGCTTCAGATTTACAAGAGCATCCTAGAGGAAGACATTTATCTTCCAGAGAGCAGCACGTTTTAGAACACAAGGCTCTCCTCAACCTTCACAGTCAACCACCCTCCTGTTTTGTAAACTGACCTTCAGACAGCTTAAAAAGGAGATAAACAGCCCTAGCATGACATACATTCACTTAGGCATCTCACCTGCCATCTAAACACACTGGATGGTCACACACTAAATATTAGCTGGCTGCTGCAGGTTTTGGACTTTCAGGTTAGGAAATACGTCCAGAGAAATCCATCTTCTTGCAAAAGAGACACACAGGGAGAGAAGTGAGATAAAAAGAAAGCAGGGAAGAGGTAAGAGGAACAACCTGGTGAGCACAGGAGGGCAACCTTTCCCCTACAGCTTTCTCTTGTTGCCACATCCTCACTTAAAACTCTTGAGCATCCAGAAGCAGGATAAAGATTTTAAAGGATTATTTTCCAATTTTATCAATGCTTTTCTAGAAATCTTTTGTGGCGTCACCTTTGTCAATGTGAATCTGTCAGTAACAGAGAAGTGGGGAAAAGATGAAGCTAGGCAAGACGTTTCATCATGTTCCATGATGAAAATACATCACCACTCCCAACCTCCCTGAAACCATTTAGCGAAGTGAGCAATACAGCAGAAAAGCGCTGCACTGAAGCAGGTTATACTCTCCTCTAATCCAGTCTCCTCTCTCTGACAGTGGGTCAAAAGCAGCTGCACACAAAACCCAAGATATGCAAATGGAGATACTACCCAAAATTCTCATTTACTTTCTAATGATTTACCTATAAGGACAAGCCAGCTTGTTAAAGACCATGAGTGAAGCTCTTAATTTCCTCGGTATTGCAGACTAGCAACCCAGAGTAGCCCTTGGCACAGTGGATACTTTCCAAAAGCCAGATTCACAAATTCAGCAAGGTGCCTCATCTCTACTGATTTCAACAACTTCACCTTAATACTTATCATTCCACAGAAGCCCACTAAGTCTCCTCAAAAACAGCCACTCTAACACAATGCCCCAGCAGATATTTCCCACTATTCCTTCAATAAACAGTCAAACATCCCAGTAACCAAACCAAAATGATGTCTCAAAGAATGATACTTGTAGATTTATTTACAAATTTTCTTCTATTCTCCCTTGCATCAAATACTTTGCTGAGAGATGCTAGAAAAAAATTTAAAATATTTTTATATTGCATTATCAAAACAAACAGGGGCATCTGTAACTTCTTACTCTGATTTTAATCTACAGATGAATTAGCTTTTCTTTCTGAAGCTGACACTGATTTTATTGCATACAGAAGTTGGTATTATATTACGACATGAAAGAAAACGATGTATTTTTGTCACATGGGCATGATAAATATCATCTACATATCACTCCCAGAGGCTAACTGATATTCAGTTGGAAAGCAGAGGCAAAAAGCTTAGTGAACTGTTTAGAAAAGTAATTTAGGTGGTTAAAATTTATCTTCTGAGAACACCAGTTTCAACACTGGAAGCTGGTCATAAAATAATTCTTTATAGCAGAAAGAATATAATTATCTCCTCTTTCTTACTCATATTTTACTTACTTTCTCAAGCAAGAAACACAGATTATACTGAATGAATACGATTGTTGTCAGCTCCACTGGATGCACCTTGAATCCTCCCCATCTAATAGTTTACTGCAAAGAAAGTGAAGCCAGCCCAGAATGATCTGCTCTGCAAGATCAAGCAGACACTAAGACTATGCTTTTTGAAGAAAGGTAAAGGTGAATGCCAAGCACTGAGTTTTACCCACCCTCAGGAACAGGAATATCTGAGACATGCAGGCAATCTCAGTTTAGAAAACAGCACTTATTTCATTGTTTTTTCAGCCATGAGACTGCAGTACAAAATGTTACCTTCCTCAAGAAAAACAAACAAGCAAACAAACAAAAAACCCCAAACCTGTTAAAATATGAAAAATACTATGCTGCCAGAGCACAGTGTACTTTCACAGCACTCTTCTCAAAGCTTCAAAGGGATTTCTTTAAAAAGACCCCAAAAATTAGTGCCAATTACAGGCAACATTACTAGCTCCAGAGCAAGATGCACTTTCTTCTGTAATTATAAGAGCACTCAGTAAATATTTATAGAAACAGAGCTGTACTCTACTGTTTCACCAGTTTTTTCCTCCTCTCCCAAGCGCTCTTACACAGGTGTCTTTGTTTGGTTTTACGGCTCCCCATATTTGTTGCCAGCAAATATATTAATAAGCAACCAATTACACTTAATTTTCTAAAAAGGGCTCCCCAGTAACAATACAGTATTTTTTAAAAATACATTTTACTTATAGCAATATGTCTGACCACACAACTATATAACTGACACTGTCATCCTTCTAAAATTGTATTCTGTTGCCAGGACTGTTTCTATAAAACAGATTAAAACCTGTCTTTGTCACTTAAGATGGAATACTTTAGAGTTTGGCTCTAGTCCCATGATGCTTAGCAGAGAATTCCCCTAAACTTCAGGGAGGCTTTCCAGTACATCAAAACTGCGTGCATTTTCTCCTACTGTCAGAATCCCAGCTCTTTAAAGCTGCTTAGAACATCTCGATTAGGTCTGATGAACACTCCAGGATATCATATTAAGGCACTGGGACTTCCTGTAGGATACAATGAAATAGCTGAGACTTTATAAAGCTATGATGCTGTTCTAGAAGAACAGAAAGATTATAGGCAATGCCACGAAGAAATGCTTTGCAAAACACCAGTACTTCCCCCAAGGCATCTGCACCTTTAAAGCCCAAGTTTGTTAGCAAGTGCCAAAGCCCTGATACTGTTGCATATTTCACATATTGTGATTGACCAGGAAATACACTGAAAAGTGTTCAGCCAACAGTACAGCAGCTGCACAGCTAGAGAGAACACAAATCCCTTTTAATTTCACATTTACTGAACAAGTACAATACATCATCAACTAACTAAAGTACAGTCCAGGTCATAACTATGCCAGCTGATCCACATACAAACATCAGTCTTATTTCAAGTCCTTCTGCTTAAAATAAGACTCTACACAGCAAGGTTTATCTCACAAGCTGCAGATCTCTGAAGTTAGATGTCCCATTTATGCAAAGCATATAGGCTCCTCCATGGTCAAGGAAGGTGGCTTTGTGCCAATCTCTGAGTCTGGCTTTGACCAGCCTCTTCAATACTTAAAAGGCACCTGTACCCTTCTCATGACCACTTAGAGAAGACAGATCTTTCTTTGAAGAGGAGTCTTTTGGAAGGCTCCTAAAATGCAAATGCAGGGATTACAGACTGAACCAAACCTCTCAGTTCTGCCTAAAGTGCAAGGACACTGGCTAGATGAAAAAAACCAAACACTATATACCTAGAAATCTAAACCAGGAACAGGGACCCTTAGGACATACTGGAGACACCTGACTTGCAATCTGCAACACAGAAGACATTAAGCAGCTTCACTCAGGACACATACATGAAGGTCCCTTAAGATTCTGATGTCCTGTGGTTAACCTATAGCCTCTGCCTTTTAATTAGAGTCGTGTCCATCAGACCAAAACAGGACACCAGCACAGCTGAATTTAACAAAACCTATTAAGAAAAACACAGATGAATTGCCTCCTCTGGAATATCCTCCCTCAGCTTGCAAATAATCCCATCCCGTCTGGGCTAAACAATCCTACCAAAACATTTCCACAGCAAACACAAGCTGCTTGTTTACAAGGAGTAAAAAAATCAAGCAACCAAGCAACCTGAGGCACTAATAAAAGATACAGCAATTTCGAATGTCTTTCACTTTGATGCCTCAGCTTCTCCAACTATCATCAAAAAAAGATAAAAAATTCAGATTCAATCTCTGTTTTAGAAAAGAGACCACAGATACGCCTTCCTATAGAGCAGGAATAAGTCTTGCACAAAATCATCTAACCATGTCCATGAAAGACATATAAAATAAACCCAGCATGAACAGGTTGTAAATAACTTTTTTCTTTATATCAAAGCTTTTCAAATTACAGTACAAAATAGTCTGTGGACTGTATTAGAGGTCCTTATTTCCAGTTGCTATTTTTAGCTAAAGTACTTTGAAAAATTAATTGAAGCAATTAATTATTACTATTCCAGAAAGATATTATGTGGTTACAAATGGTCAAAAAAAGGACCTAAGACAATCCATGACAAAGAAGAGAAATGGTTCTGAGCTCCCCTATTAATATCTCATCACTGCTACAAAAAATCTTGGAAATCTCTGTCAAATTAAAAGTTACCACATTCCAGAAACAGAGAAGGTAAAGAATATTGTTACTACATACACCAAGAAAAACAAACCTACTAGGAAAAAACCTCCAGTAGCATGCAATTCAATGAAGAAACAGAATTCCAAACTTAAAAGACAGATGGTAAGGCTGTTCATTCCTACCATTACAGTCACACCCACTGTATACTACATCCTGTACCACTTATTCTTAACATTTTTCCTAAACTAAATCACAGAATTTACACAAGTTCCTCCTGTTCCTGAATTAATTTACAATCACCAAATATAATTGCTTTTAGCATGGTGCTTTCTTAACCGATGAGACAACAGGCTTCTTTGTATCAAATACAAACAAGGCTGATTTTTACCTGCAGTAAGAAAATAACATGTATCTGATGCAAATAATATATTTTGAGACATACTAAAATGTTTGACTATAGGCTCAATATCAAGATCTTACTCAGGTACAGACACACAAAAAACCACAGCTATACTAATGAATAAGATAAAGCCACTTCACAGCACAATAAAGCAATGGGTTTACATGGTAGAAAAAATAAAATTAAAAGGTTGCAAAAAATTTAACATACAGATTCAATAAAAGACTTCTTTGTCCACTGTTTTGACATCTTCAGCAGAACTTAACAGAACTTTGCCTTCAGACTAGAATGAAGTGTCAGCTGCTCAGATAACCCATAGAAAACAAATTGGAAAATCCCTCAAGAAGACAGGCAAAAAATGAGTGCTTGATAAAGGGGTTAAGACACTCGACTAAAGACAGGAAGACAGCACACACTTCATTCCAGTAGGGGTGGAGAGTTTAAAGTTGTCTCCTATGCAACAACTCTCAAAAGAGCTCACTGTTTCCTATGAACATGTTCTAAAGCCCCAGCACCCTTTTTTTTTTTTTTTTTTTTGGTGTTATACACCCTTCATTTCACTTCTCCCATGCCTTATTAAGGAAGCAGCATAAGCTGCACTAAATCAATTTTAGGCATAGTAGAGTAGAATACTTCAGCAAAGTAAGTGGAATACCAGCCCAAGCCTACATGACACAAAATATCACGGACATAACTCCCAGTATGCATTTTTAAAAAGTATGGTTGAAATGTTGTCACCCTGTAAAAGTGACAAGAGCCAACCTCTGAAAACATAGAAAATTGAAAACATCTACTGAGGAGTGAGAGTAATAGAAAATATTGCAGCATTTTCTCTTAATGTGACAACATAGCATCCACATGGCCAGTATGGCAAGCTAAAGTTTGCCATGTTTGTGACTCATGAAGCAGGCTCAAGACTTTAGGAATATTTTCAGACTCAGAAGACTCTCTAAATGACCCCTCACAATGACTCCATCAAACAGCAGTGTGGCATCCAAACATCCTACACAGCTCATTCACAGCACGGTCCTGCCCTCTCTGCATTCAGGCACACCAGTTCCACTGTGCTCACTCAAGCTGCAAGATCCTAGCTGTTCTTTCAACTTCATCGCACACTCAAATGTACATGTACTAAAATAAATGTCCATCAATTTATTTCCTGAGGGCTGAATCTAACTTCTATTAAAAATCAGTAATATTTCCCTACTATCAAGTTCTGATCTTTTTTTTCTGAATAACAGATATACTCTCTCATATCCTACAAACCTTTCAGTTTACTGTCCCTTGAATATTCACACTACCAGCGGGGGGAGGGGGCAGAGGAGCAGGGAGTGGGGAAGAGAAACTAGAAATCACTTACAGTGCTGACATACATCATTTGTACCTGGAAATCATCCTATTGGCTAACATTCAACAGCCAAGTATTATCAATTTATTTATTTATTTAGAGCTCAGACAATCTAGCATTTATTTAACAAACATCAGTTAAGGTTGAAGTTAAAAGCTTATTTTTACTGAATCTTTGTTTGACATTTGAAGATTAAAACAGAACCATATAGTGAGTCACCTTTCTGTAGCTATCCAAAAGAAAGCAGTATTACCCTAGCACTCATTAGAGCACGTTAAGAGTCTCACTGGCATTTGTGAGAGTAACTGCTAGACTATTGGGATTATAAAACAATAAGTACTAACAGTTTTAAGTTTATGGCCAGTTCTTTCAAGTATTCTGTGCATCAGGGTTATATATATATTTTTATCCCTAACGCTCCTCCACATAGTTAATCTTCTATAACTATTGTTAAAGTCATGAGCACTAATTCTACAACTTCAACATTCAGAAAATTATGTAACCTTGTATTGTTATACAAGATTGACTTCAAATCCAAACATAAATGTTTGAAGTTTTATGCTAGATTAAAACTAATTAGTTGTAAATAATTTTAAGCAAAGTGACTTTCCATAGTTCACAAACAACTTTCATGGTAATCACCAAGACAAATGTTTATCATTTCTGTACAGAATTCTTACAATGAAAGTATAAGTTTTCTTTTTGTTATGTTAAAGGGACAGTATTATTATAGTTATATTTCATTGATTTTGGCAGAACTAATTGCTCAGGACTGAAAGATGTTGGAGAAGATGCAAGTCCACCCTCCTATAAACTTTACCAAATGTTTATGATGTAAAACTGAATGATGTTACAACACAACTGAGTGCAACTGACTTTCAGAACTTTACCTCCACCTTCCAGTTCCAAATCTCATTATTCTATCATAAGAAGTCTTTTTTAGGTATAAGTGAAAATTTTGGTTAGACACATCTGATTTTGGTTTGCCTTTTGAAGTAACCTAAAAACCACTCCCTGGAATTCTTGAAAAAATCACTACCAGAGAAACTAGTAAAAAGACTACATAAGAAATTCACTCCATAACTTCTCAGTAATTCAAGCATGGGAGAGACCACAGTATTTGAAGCAGTCAATTTGGTGATGTTAAAGCTTTGCATTGACTAGAAAACTGATGAGGTTTGCATCTATTTGTCAATTCCACTCTTATTCTTTCAAATAATGCTAAAATGTAACATTAGAAGTTATTGCAAGTAAGTTTCTCTACCTGCAAGTACCTCCACCACTGAAGGCAGACTAAACCAAAAACACTATTGTTTTCTTGTTCTTGAGCAACTATTGAACACCACTGCCTTCTATGTAAGAGTTAAGGCTAACCCGGCCCCAAAAGACTGTCATATGTCTTGTTCAATCATTATTGCGACTTCCGGTAAGAAAAAGCCTAGATTCAAAGCAAAACCAAACCAAACAAACAAAAAAAATCACAAACAGAAAAAAAAAGAAACATCAACAAACCAACCCAAAATAAAAAAAAAGTCTTCATAATTCCAATTCCATACATTACCTTGACAATGCCACTCAATTTAAGGAGGTAGACATCATAATCGTCTTAAACACTTTTTAAAATAATATACTGCCTCAGAGGACACAACGTAAGAGACAAATCTAAACTAGCTTAGATCTTATTTCGTCGACGTGATTTTCCCACTGTTACTGGAATGATTTATTGATTTGTCTTTGACTGAAGAGAATCAAAGTCCTCTGCCTCAAGTTGCACTTACAGTGGTGTTCTTAATCTACTTTAAAGTATCTGTGAAAAGGATTTGGAAATTGAAACTCAGTGGAACAGTGAGTTTTATACCTGACATTCATCATCACAGCACATATCTAACAAATTTTACTAAAGCATCACTTGGAGAAAGCTTGGAAAATTCTCCAAAGTGCTCTACTGTTTCTAAGAAACTTCTGTTGTTTGTGATCATCAGAAAGTTTGCTATTTTGGCATCACACTAGAGCCCCAGTGCCTCCATTTCTGACCCCTTCAAACAAAAACAAGCTGCTCAACAATGTCTAATCCGTGCGTCATGTAATCCTGCTTAATACCCTACAAACTCTGGGTAATATTTGGGTAGTTTTTAAATTTAGCAAAGAACATCCTGGCCTAGTTCAAAGATACCCTTGTCTTGGGTAGTGTCCCCTAGAAACATCGCCCACACTAGTTTCAAGTAAGAAAAGCAAATGCACACATAAGCATAAGAGAAACGAACAAAAAAACCAAAATAAGTGATTGTGGTCTAATGTCATAATAAAAACACATAAAATTGCAAATCAAATCACTGAAATAGGAATGCATTATGCAAACACCAAACACACCACTCAAACAATTAAAGACACATTCTGACTTTCTAACAGCGCTCATGGCCCCATTTGCCAGCACAAGTGCATCCGACTCCCTGCTCCCAGCGAGGGCAGACTGCGCCGCAGAGGACAGCGGCACAGCCAGCGGAATCACGCGAGCCTTCCTCCCATCAACACTGAGCTATTAATACCCGTCAGCTATCGCTCTGCCAGAGAAACAGAAAATCCCTTCTTTGAGACACAGTTTGCTTTTTGAAGCATCATTATCCTGCATGCAGCTCATCCTACAGACACTACCAAAGGGGTCTAAACTAAGTCCCACTATAATTTTTCAGCATACTGTCCTGACTGTCCTACCTAAGATCTCTCAGAGCCTCGCTGAAGGACAAATATGTTACTATTTTGTTTAGGCTGTCAGGAAGACAGTCTCCAATCATTAGCCTCTTGTCAACAGTGATGCTGGGGTAGATTATTACTGTGTAGTGCTTGTAATGGCAGGTGCATGGCCCTGGGGCTGCCATCTGCCAGGAAGGAAGTGCTCTCCTCTAGGATGCTGAAGAGATTGACAAATAATGTAAACAAAACACTGAATCATTCCTAATCTATGCAATAAAGCTATTGCATTACTCTTCTGCAGTGTAGATGTTACCATCAGAGGTGGGGGCTTAGGTTTGTGGCTTGGGTTGGTTTTTTCCTAACTATTTTTGTGATTGATTTACTGAGAAAAAAAACACTCTGAAATAACTTTTATTGAACTGAGATGGGCAATTCTGGATTTGAAAACAAACAAAAACAACACCCTAGCATCAAAGATGTTTATTTTGGAAAGTATTTCCCCATTGTTCACTTGTAACAAACCTCTTTCCAGAGTGCATCTGCCCTGCACTGTGAGCAAGAACTTGCTTTTTTTAATTACTATTTTTGATACAGCTATACTCAATTTGGGGTCATCATCACTGATAAAAAAGTTGAGAATGTTTTGAAATGTTTTTTAAAGCAAAAATAGTAACAGAACTCTAATTATTGTCCTTGGTCTTAAATCAATTTCTAAAGGGATTTCTCATCATCAGACTAAAAATCTTTCCTAAACAGTCCCATTTTAGTAGGTAATTTGTTACCTGAGCTACCAAGCAATAGACAACTCCATGGAAATAAGCAGGCATTTACCTATTCTTCACGAAAGTTACTCATTACTGTTTAACTGGCCACACAGCAATTGCAAACTACTGCTGTCTTTAAGTGAGCCTCAAATGTTACTAGATGTGTGTTAGCTCTTTCACACTCCATGAAATGTACTTTTAGGTGACCCTCTGTTAAGATGTAAGCAATCTTTGCATTGATTTTTCTGTGGTTTGCGTCAGGCTTGTAATACCTAAGTCTTAAAAGCTTGCGTTAACTACAAACAACCCCGTAGCTGAGGGATTCATTCTACCTGTATTAGCATGGAAACTGCAAATACAATCTAAACCAGTAATCCTGGCTTCCTCCAAAGCTGACAGAGATGCAGGGGAAAATGCATGCTACTTTATAACTTGCATTTAAAAGACAATGGCAGCAGTCACCTTTGCTGGTTCTGCTTACTGATGCTGCTTCTCCAGAGCCCTGGCAGACTGACTAATCCAAGAAGCCCACATACTGGATAACTAAAGGCAGTCGACACAAACACAAGCATTAAAAAAAACCTCAAACAGCAACAAAAACAAACAAACAAGTTTTCCTTTGAAAACTCAGCTGCCGGAGAGCCAGCCTTTTCAACAACCGGCAGCAAGAGGACTGTTGAGCTGAACTTGGCTTTTCAAAGCTGCCACTCTTGACCCCCTACATACATATGCACAAAACTTTAAAAATAACTACATGCCAGACAACAGACACACAAAAAAAACCCCGTATCTGAACTTTGGAGGTCACTACACCATCTTCTGAAAACTCAAGGGCTAACACTGATTTCCATGCATACACAGATCACTTCTATGCGATCATTGTAAGAAACTACAAAAAACCCAGAGAGTTGTGAACCTCTCATAATTACACATCCTAATTTATCAAATCAGTCAACATACACACTTTAAATTGCTATTACACACACTGCATCAACTTAATGTTAAAACTTCCACAAAATTTGCTGTATCATGACTAACACAATAAACACAGACACAAAGAAATAAATATGGACAACCAGTATAAAGAGTGTACTATATTCAACACATTCAGAAGAAAAAAGCCACATATAACCATTTTTTAGATGTTTATTACTTTAAAAAGGAAACATTAATGGTGCTTTTAGAGAAAATTTGATACAGACAGAAAATCCCTGGATGTAACTATGCTGCCATTTAACTACTTAATAGGGAGGGAAGTCAGATTATATACAGTAACTGGCTAAATTTTTCAGTGGATGCTTGCTGTGTTTCAGCTTACAAACCACTTCAGCATTCCAGTGTAATTAACAGTATTTAAAAATAAGAGTAAATCAAGTGTAAAGAAAACCATGTTAGTCTCTCCTTAAAAAAAAAAAACAAAAACAAACCAACCCCACCATATAAAACATGTCCTAATACTTGTTCTGTTCAAACACTCCTTTATTCTTTTTACTTACAAACGAACGTTAGTCTCTGTAGCTATCTTGAAAGAAATCAAGTAATCAGAAACAATCATCAACCTAAGCATTTCCTCTGCCTTGAGCAATGACTGTACTGGTTCATTTTAGAACAAACCCACCATTCAACTTGGTCTATAACAATTTATCTTAAATGACGCATAGTAACCATGACATTCTTTCTACAAGAAATATAGCTAAACATAATTTAAAATATAAAGAAAAAAAAATGTCATGATATTCTATCTGCTTGTAACAAGCTGACACCCATATAATCAACATAATTTAAAATACCAAAAGCTTCATTTAATCCTAGATAATTTCAGTTTACATTTTATGTTTCACGAGTGGCACTGCTAGGTTCAGATCTAACCATTTTGATTTGGTCACCTGCAAAGTGCCTTCTGAAAGACAGCAAGTGAATTTCGAAATGTTTAAAAGAAAACCTCAAAATTTTAATTATAAGTGTAAGTTAAAAACTCAAGATATGTAAATTATTAAAAGTAGCTCAGTTCTTTCTGCTGTTAGTTTGATGTTCTTACAGAACTTAACAGTAGGAGAAACTACTACAACGAATCTATTCAAAAAAGACTTTAAAAGATGTATAGATTTCTAACATATCATATAGTCTTTTAATACTTTTAAGAAGTCATTTTTAAATGAGCATTAATTTTGTTACAGAGGCAATTAAATATTCTCATGTTGCTCTGAGATCCAAAACTTTTTGGCAGTTGGCATATGAAGAGGAGGTCGGAAAAACAACTTAATAATATAATTCGTTGTGCAAAGTCATCCCAAACAAAAAGGAAACAAAGTTTACATTTTCAACAATCTAAAACACCATTAGAAAGACAGAGGAAGAGATTTCTTAATACAGGCTTTTTATTGTTTAGGTGCAACCATAAAACCCTCACAAAAGTGAAAGCTAATTGACAAGGTGAGTGCAGGGGGAGGATCATTATTATCAAAAATCACCTTATGATGATCTTAAGTAGAAGCATTACAGATGATGACTTCTTCAAACAAATCAAGGCAAGAAAACTGACACAGGAGGGAAAGAACCCTCACGGTTTTTTGCATTATTACACATAGTATCTGTTCGATTTTAGAAAACTAGACCAACTACTAGAAACACAAATTAAAACTACAGCACACTCTGTGAGTGGAAAAGAAAACAAAATTAAAGATCACCCACTCGAGTCTGGTGAATTTGATTAAGGAAAATTTCCTGTTATACACCCACTAAATTTAATGGTAATCTTAATTAAGAATTACAGGATTACACACAAAGGGTAAAATCTTAACCCCTTTGAGACAGAGACAAAACTCCAATTTGACTTCAACAGAACTAACATCCACCATAAAACAACCTCTTCACCATAAAACGTCATATCATTATTGAGTGTAATCTGTCATAAATATACTGGAATAAATAATTCACACTTATATGAGAAAAACAAGTGTAAACATCCCCATAAATAATGAAATCCATACACAGTTCATATGTTTTTAAACAAAAAAGCACTCATAATTTAAGAACAAAGGCTAATTATTAGCAAGTAACAAGTTTTAACCCATCGAAAACAGTATTATTTTATTTACATATCAGATGAAGGCAGTTGTTTCTCCAGCTCCTAAATATTTGCACATTTTCAGAACACAGTAAAACTAAATGAAGCGATAATTTCAAGCGATAATTTCTTTTAACTGTTCTGTTTTGAAAGCAGTTGTGGATGCACTCCTTGCTCTTGCCATGACAGGATAATACGGACAGAGTTCTCCAAAAGCACAGCACTCCCTACAGCAGAGGCAAGTTACTGATAGCAGAGAAACACACTACATGTGAAAGCCAGCCACCTTTAAATGATACAAATAATTTCCCTTAAAACATCTATCCACATGAAAATACAACTACTGCTACACACCTTAAGAAAGAACTCAAACTAGGTTTTTACACGTATTTTGCACAAAGCAAAATATTCATTTACTGAGCAGGTAATTACAAGGAGCTTGTTTGTATACTCTGTATCTCAGTCTCCTGTTCTAAACATTAAATAGAAGTGGATTATCCATCATTTTAAAATTACTAGAAACCACTCCTGGTTTTTGAAGAAAACTTCTCACTTTTCTCATGTAGTTAAAAACAAAGTTTGAAAAAAGTGCAAACTAAACAAACAATGCCTATTTTTTAAGCTCACTTTTGTGCAAATCAATAATTTTCACAGAATTAGATTTTCTCAAATCTACCCAAAATACTACTGTTAAAACAATCTTGCCTATGCGCAAAGTACAGTTTTCTCTAAACAGAGTATGTTTTTCAGTAAAACATGAAATTCTTAAATAGTCTCCTAAATCACAATGTTTAAAACTCAAATACATTAGCAAAATCCTGGGTGACCTTTTTAAGCACTGGCAGAAGACCTTCCATAAAGAAACTTTAGTGTGAAACCCCAATGAAAACCAAAAGGGAATCTAGGAAATTTGCAGAAGTTTATGATTTGATTAAACTTACACCAATGAAGACCTGTGTGATGTATTTCTCCTTCCCCATGCTGTGACTTTCCCAGTTTGGCTGCCACAAGTGCAGTTAACCTGATGGCCCATTTTTGGTACCCAGCCCACTGTTGGCTGAGGATGCTGGTGGTGTGAGGTTCTTCCTTACTACCTTGACCTGACTCTGGTTCCATCCATCCATCCCTGCATAACGTACCTCTGAGTGCACCCTACAGGCTGGCACCCTTCTCAGGGAAGCGAGGTGCTGGAGAAGACAGCCCACCTCCTACAGAAAGGGTCAATCCCAACGAGCCTCCCCGCACCACTCCTCCATGTGATCTGCGTTTAGAAGCTTACGGGAAAGAGGAAAAACAAACACACATGCAGATTAAATATTAAAATAAGGCAAGCCTATAACCATCCTTGGACAAACACACGCAGCAGCAGCACTGAGCCCTCTCCGCTGTAAGCCTCGTACCACATTAACACGGTTGCGTTCACTGCATTATCCTTTTGTTTACTGGATGGGAAGGACAGCGGTCGTTTCCCTCTCCTTATCTGACCGCCCGCCGCTCCCATTCCCGCGTGCCGCCTGCTGCGGCCGCGCTCCGCGCCGGGTTTTCCCGGTAACCGGTGCCCGCCCCCACCCCCCTTAGGGTCAGCAGTTTGGGGAATGCTGTGGAAATAGCTCTTTCCCAACACCGGGCTTCGTTTGCAATTGGGGCTGTAGGTGGCTCCAGACAAGCTCCTCGTTTCTGCGAAAAATCCTTTTGCAAAGCAAAGGGGAGTGATCGTCTGCTGGCGCCCGGGACCACCATCCCAAGGCCGGGCAAGGAGAGCGGGGGCTGCAGCATCCGCACTGGGCTCGGGCAAGCCACAAGGATCCTGAAAGCGACCCCAGCAAAACTAAAAGCAAGAGACAAATAAGGCTCGGCCCTCAACCCTTCCAGCCATTCAGAATAAGCCTTCATCTTTTCAAACTCTGACACTGCATTCAACAATCCTCTCGTCTTAATTAGGTTCAAAGCTTGCTCTGCAAATGGTGGATCTCTCATCTTTTCCATCTTCCTGTACTTCCTATCAAGAGAGAAAATATTTTCTTCTTCAAAATCAACTAGCTACTAAAGAAACACAAGGAAAAAAAAAAAAAACAAACCAGCAAGTGGCTCTTACAAGCTGTTGCTGCTTACTTGTTATTGATGCCTCTATCGCACTGTGAATAGAGAAGCAATACCTATTCCCCTCCACACAACCACTTTGTCATGGTTTATCATTTCACCCAGCTAGACCCATAAACACATATTACAGCTATACATGCATAAGGGTTTGACTACCATGTCTTGCAAAAATCCAAGAGCCAAGAGAACCCTTCCAGTGTCTCATCATTAACCTTTCCTCCATGACAGACTGGCTGTTCTGTGCCCTCCTCAACCAGTCCCCAGTTGTGTACAAACCCTCACTCACTGAGAGAAGGTGGATTACTATTCTGGGGAAGAAGGAAGGATATTTGTTTCTATCCTTTTATTTTTTTCCACCATAAACAGCATCTGATTAAAGAAATAGGCCCATACTGAAAATCTGATTTCTCTCTCACCCTAAGCTTCAGATTTCTTGTTTGACACCCAACATTTGCAATCCACGAGCCATCAACTAGAACATTGTTACACACCACCACAGGGTGGGCCCTTAAGTCAAACATGTAATACAGCATACAACAGCTCAAGCACATAGGGACTTCTGGAAAGAATTACCATTTTTAAAATTCACATTCCATGCTCACTATGATTTACTGTGATAAACTTTTGCAAGAGATAATGTATTTCAAAACCATATTAAATTTATCCTTCTCATTCTGATGTTACAGAGTTTCTCAGCTAGAGAGCCAAGGATTGTTTCTGTAATCTGATGTCCTAAGTCAAACAATCCCATTTTTAACTCAATCATTTTACATTTTTAAATAGTATTTAGAAGTTGCATTAACATAAACTATTTTGGTCACATTTTCCAAACACTTTCCAAAATCTTACATATGAAAACCCTGAATGCAGCCCAAACATAGTAACTGTGTAAACAGCAGCTTCTAGTGGGGTACCCAGAAGTATATATTCATAATAATGGCACAGTAGTACTGAGATGTGAAAAAATATTCCAAAATCAAACATTTTCCTCATACAAAGAGCCACCAAGTTCCTCCAAGACTGCTTATTACAGGATGTGTAAAAAGGGATAAAAACGATTTTTAAGGAAGCAAAGAGGGATAGTGCTCTACACATCAACACACAACCTTGTGATGGTAAACACAAAACACAAACATGCACAGCAGGCACTGTCAGACACAGCTACTCACCTTTCACAGCACTGGCTTCTTTCAGGTTGTGAGACAGAAAGTCTATGCTGGCATAGGCACTCATCTCTACTCCATTGATGCCCCCATTCAGGATGTGCCTGGCTTTCAACCTGGATTTGTCACAGTTTGCCAGGGACCCATCCACCACATCAACAGCAATGTAGTTGAGGCCATTCTGGAAGCCAGCCGAAGTCTCCCGGCACATGGGACTGCTCCCCTGCTCCTCCTCCAGGCCTTCGCTTTTCCTGAGGGACACGTTCTCCACTGAGGCCGAGTTGTGTCGTTTGGGGTTGTGTGCGAAGGAAGGGGACACTGGGGTCACAGTGGTGGTGGAGGAGAAAGTTTCTGAGCTGTGCCTCCTCCGCCCCTGGGGATCTGCCCGGATTACTTTGGCCCCCCGATTCGGGTCTGGGGGAGGGCTGGAGAGAATGAAAGCCTCCACCCCAGAGAGGGTGAGCCTCTTCACCCCAGATGTGGGGCTGGTGACACGGGCACTTTCTGGTTTCTGAACGATGGGTTGAGGTGGGGTAGTGGCCATGCCAAAGGTCATCTCGGTGTAATCACTACCATCTGATGGGCTGGACGAACAAGCCACCTCCACAGCCGCCTTCAGGTAGCGTCCATTGAGCTGGCTGGTGCTGGAGGAAGAACCTGGCGAGAGAGCTTCCAAGGAGCCCACCGAGACCGTGCCTGACTGGGAGGGAGACTGTGACCCAAAGTCAATGTTCATGTAGTCAGAGAGAGGGGAGCGCCTCTGCCCTGTGCCTGAGCCCAGCGAGGAGGCTGGGCTGTCAGCAGGCAGTGAGGGAGGAGAATAGATGGCAGCGTCCCCAAAGTCAATGTTGATGTATTCACCAGGGCTCTTGGGCTCAGGCAGCAGAGGATGCTCATTCATGCTGGGCAGCATCGTCCGCAAGGTCTCCAAAGAGAGGCGGCTGGGCCGGGCCACCCGCTGGCATCGCTGGCTCAGGAAGCTCTCGGTCCGGCTGTGCCGCAGGGGCGAAGGCACCGTGTGGCTGGAGGGGGTGAAGGTGCCTGCAGGCAACTGGCCCCCTCCACACACCGCCTCCTCCGGGATCATCCTACCCGGGGAGTTCATGAAGACATACTGGTCGCTGTCCTTTGCCAAGCCCTGGCTCTTGTAGGAGCGGGGTAAGGAGCTGTATGAATAGCAGCTGGGCTTTGGGGGCTCACTGGACCCATGCCCTGAAGGGGCGAAAAAGAAGTCTGGGGGGGTGAGGGAGGGAACTTGGGGCCCATTCTGGGGGTCCCGAGGGGACATATTGATATAGTCGCCGTTACTCAGTCTACCATCTGAGCTCTCCACAGACAGTTTGGAGCCGCACCACATCCGCATGTACCCGCTATCGTCAGGGGAGCTCTCCCCAGGCGAGCTGGTCTTGTAGCTGCTCCCGTTCCCCGGGGACCCGCTACCCACCCCTGCCCGGGGCTGCAGGATCTGCTTGGGGGCAGACACGCTGGTGGGGCTCATGGGCATGTAATCATCGCTGCCCCGGCTTCCCTGCCCTAAGGCTGCGGCCACACCGGGTGTCATGGGCATGTAGCCGTCATCATCTCCCCCTCCTCCCCCCAGTGCCGGCGGGCCCAGATTGGTGCTGCTGCTGCCGGAGCTGCGGTGAGAACCGATCTCGATGTCCCCGTAGTCCTCGGGGTAGGGGGTGTAGGTCACTTTGGGGGAAGCCCCGGCTTGGCAGGAGGGGAAGAGGCGGCCGGCGCTGCCGGCGAAGGTGGCGCGCATCAGCGTGTACTCGTCGAGGGAGGCGGAGGAAACCTGCGGCGCGGCGGGTCGCTGCCGGCACGGCGTGGTCAGTGAATAGGTCCGCTTCCGATGGCACCTGTCGCTGGCAGCGTCGGGGCAGGGCCGGTAGCAGAGGCGGCCACTCGGGGGCCGCTCCATCGCCATGTAGCCGTAGAGGTCGGTGCCGCCCCCCGGGTCCCGCACTGGGGGCGTCTCGGCCACCGACTCGGGAGTGTTGCTGCGGTTGCTGGCAGTGGAGGAGGAGGAGAAGGGCCGGAGGTCGCCGCCCGGGCTGGAGCCGTACTCGTCGAAAGACATAAAGCCGGCGTCGCTGGGGGAGCCGGACACGGAGGCGCTGCCGCTGGACGGGCGCTGCGGATGATGCGGGTGGGCAGGCTCGGAGCCGAGGCCGCTACTGGAGGAGAGGCTGATGGGGCTGGTGGCGGAGGGGGGCGAGTGGGAGGCGGGCATGGACATGGAACGGCTGCTCTGCATCCCGCCGCCGCCACCACCGGCCAGCACCGGGAGCAGCTTCCCCGCCTGTCGCCCTCCGGCGCCGCTGAGCGTGTGCGAGCGGCTCAGGGGGGTCCGCACGGGGCCCGGGCTCATGGGGCTGCCGGCCGCAGAGCCCACCCGGCAGCCGTCGCCCTCGCTGGCCGTTCTCACTCGGCACGGCGTGCACTTGGTGGCGGCGCCGGCGGCGAGGCTGTCCGTGCGGGAACGGCGGAGGAGGCCGGTCTGGCTGGGAGGCAGGTTGACAAGGTGGTGGTGCCGGCGACCGGGCACCGTGATGGGGTGGGTGGCGGAGACGCCGGGCCCGCCGGCCCCCCCGGACGAAGAGGAGGAGGAGGACTGGCTCTTGCTGCGGGGCCGGAACTCGGACAGCTCCTTCAGCGCCTTCATAGCTTCCAGGATGGTCTCGTGGATGTTCTGGGCCACCACCGAGTCGTCCGCTTGCATCCAGAGCTCGCCGGGGCCAGTGGCGGCCGAGCGCCCCACCTCGATGAAGAAGAAGCTGTCGGAGTGGCCGCAGCGGCGGATGTTCATCAGCTGCAGCGTGACCGAGGGCAGTTCGCAATTGAGGCGCACGAACCCAATGGTGCGGGCCGAGAGGCAGAGCCGGTGGACGCCGGTGAGGTTTTTACTCTGCCCCAAGCCCTTGGGCTTCAGCGTCACCTGCCAGACCTCTCGGTAGGCAGCGGTGGCCGGCGCGATCAGCCCGTAGTTAAGGTCTTCGCCGGCGGCGGCCAGGGAGGCGGCGGCCGCGCCGCAGGAGGCGGAGAAGGGGGAGGCGAGGTGGCGGTGGGGGGACCCCTGGCAGGCCGCCTTGCCCTCGTTGAGCAGATCGGTGAGAGCCCTGTACCAGCCCTCCTGCTCCTGCTCGTTCTCAGCCGCCACAGCGAAGTACTCGTCCTTGGTGTAGAGGGCGATGAGGTACTTGTGCTTGGCGTCCGCCCGCTTGTTGATGTTGAGGCAGGAGTCCAAGGCGATCACCCGCTTGGGCGCCCCGGACTTGTTCCTCCATTTCTTCTCGCTCTCGTAGTACTCCAGCCGGGCGCCCCCCGCCTCCTCCCCGCCGCTGCCCGGGCCGCGCAGCACGAAGAAGCGCTTGTGGCCGTGCTTCTGCTTGCGCAGGTACCCGCACTTCCTCACACCCTGGTTGTTGTTGTTGTTGTTGTTCAGGTTGGGGCCGGGCGGGGAGCTCAGGGGGGGCAGCAGCCCCAGCACAGCGGGGCTCGCCATCCCCAGCCCCGCGGCGGGAGCGCCGCCCGGCTCCTCTCGCTGCTGTCGCCGACGCTGAGCGGATCCGGAGCCCGAGCACAGCGGGGAAAGAAAAAAAAAAAAGAGGAAAAAAAAACCCAA
>VYXC01004843.1:629516-701291 GCA_013397175.1 Platysteira castanea
GGGGGGGGCGCGAGGTGTCGCGCTTGTTTACAGGGGACCCGGGCGCTCGTCACCAGGCGGGCCGCGGCCGGGGATCAATGAGCGCCTTTCTCTCCCCTCCACCGGAGGGAGGTGGAGGGCGGGGGGCGACAGAGGGGCCCCGGCCGGGGTGGGCGGCAGGAGGAGCGGCGGTCTGTCCAACCCGCATTTTCCTGTGTAAGGCAGGAGCGGGGGAAGGAAGGGGGAGCGCAGGGGCCCAGGAGGGGGCTGCGGGGCGGGGATGCCGGGCTCTCGTCCCCCGATGAGGGCGGTCGCGGCGCGTCCGCGAAACGCGCAGAGTGGTGCGGGGAGGGCAGCGATAGTAAAAGTCGAGGGATAGAGGGAAGAGGCTGTAGTGAAACCGTCCAGCCTGTTCCTAACCGCAGCCGCATCTCCGCCCGCCCCCGGAGCGGCTGGGGGAGCCTGCCTTTGCACATGCCCGGGAGGAGAAGTGAGACTGGGGTCACGCAAACATCCATCCGTGTTTTCCCGTCTCCCCCTGGAGCGCCGTCGGGACAGGCTTTCATTTGTCGGCCTGCGCCGAAGCTGAAGTAAACGGGTTTGCGAGTAAGGACGAGGGGAAAAAAACCACGAAAACAACACCGCAAACAAACAAGCAAGGGGGAAAAAAAGACGAAAATGATGCGGCGCTTCCAGCTGCCGCCGTGCGGGGCCGTGGCCGAACTCTCCTCGTGTTCCCGACGGGGAAGGCGGTGGGGCCGCCCGCAGCCCGCATATACCGCTGTCGCAGCTCAGCTCCCTCCTGCACGAAATTCTCCGCGGTTTGGGTCATAATAACTCATTTAGAAATTAACAGCTGTAACGGGGCGGGGGGGGGGGGGTGATTGGAAAAGACCACTTCACTGTAAATACCGGTATGCTGCAGTAAAGCATCTTATGAAGGAAGACCTCTCCCACCATCTTATGGGAAAATAGTAACATTAACATACAAGGTAGTAGTTGTCTGGGTTTATTAAACTTTGGGAGGGTTAATGGAGTAAGAGAAGTTAATTGAGATCGGAGGGACAGACCTCTCCTCAGAAGTAAGAGAAATGTAACCTTAGGTTAGGTACCTGTGACCTCTCTGTACCTGTGCAACTCGTCACGGAAAATGATGCTGACAATCTTTACTGTCCTGGCAATGTACTTTGATTTTTGTATCTGTAAAATGCATAGAATTGGTAATTGTAAACTTAGATTATATGTAATGATTGCATAACAAATCTCAGTGAGGACAGTTTCATACGAAAACTCAGGAATAGTTGATTTTCTGGATATGGCTGTAGCAGGCTAGACTAAATCCTGGACCCACACTACCAAAGACATAAGGGAGTTAGTTATCTAACTAAAAATTTCTTGCCACTGGGTGATCTGGGCCTATAAACACAAACTTCTGTCTGCAGACCCTTGGGAATTTGAAAATATTTTCTCCAGACATTTATGAAATATATTCGTGACCTTGAGCAAGCATTCTTAGGTCTGAAATGTAAAAAAGATAAATATTATTTCATCTATTCGACATTGTCGTATATGTTATTCTTGACTATACACATTCAATATACTGGCTATAGCAGCAGAGCTTTATTTGCAAACAATTTCTGTGACAAAGACATTACAATAGACTAGAATCCAAGGTTGCAGTTTATAGCTTTTATTTCTATATTGGCATTGATATATCTTTAGCAGCTCATTTTTAGCAGGGATTGATTCATAACAAGCATTATTTTTCCATAGTTATGTTTGGGGTTTGTTTTTTAATGCATAACTGGGGTACTGAACACAAGAATTGGGACTCAGGCGTGTGTAAAATGCAGGTTAAAAAGTAAATTATTTCATGACCAACACTCTGGAATAAATGATCCTAGTTTACATAGATGATTTCTCTTCTTCAGAGTTTTCTCTGAACTCCTCTGAATTGTTTTTCAAGACTATATCCCTTCTGAAAAATTTTCCCAGTCATTTCAATGTAGTTACAGGGCACTTAATTATAATAAATGCACTAATACCACTCATCCATCCCACCTTTCAGCTACAATTCATTGGTCCTACAGGCTGGTATGTCTTATGATTTAGCTAGTCCTGTGCATTGTGTAGCATGTTAGCTTTAATTTCTGAAATAAGTGCAGTTTCAGAGATACAGAGGGCTGTGAATTGGGATTGTTAAGCACAACACATGCACCTTTTTTCCACCAAACAATTTCAGGCACAACATAGGAGTGGACAAACAGGGGCGACAGAATCTTTAGTAATGAAACAGATTTGCCAGAGGATGTTTGCTTAAATCATCTCTATAGAACAGTTTCATCATCCTGAAAGAAAAAAATGATCCTGTTTTGCCCTGCCATTCCTTTTCTTCTGTCATATTACCCTGCCCCAACTCTATTTCACCACATTCACCTCTAGTTTGAGGTCTTGACTGGGAATGCTTTGCTAATATTTAAGTACATCAACCAAATAGTTCTAATATTAGCATCTTTCCTGCCTGCTAAATTATGCTTTTGCCAGCATACCAGGCTTCAGCCATCTCCTTTTTCTTCCAAGAAAAATAAACTGTGCTGGGTCAGATTTATCAAAATATACTATCTATGTATGGGCATTTGCCATTAGTTATGTCAGTCATAAAATGTTACCTCTATCCACCCTAAAATGACAGAGACATGCCTAGAAAATTAGAGACCTTGCTTTTAACCATGAAGTTTAGATATAGCAAATACAGTTTTGTCGGCACGAAGCCCTACTGATTGCACACTTCCGTGCTTCAAGTACTTGGGGTTCCTTAGCTTATTTAAAATTATTTTTAAAAAAATTAAAAAAGAAGTTGTGATCATTTCATTTATGTATAAATGTATTTAAAATTAATGTTTTCATTACTGAGCTATATGGATGGATGCTAAGCAGTGGCCAACAACGCTGTTTTGCAAGCAATGAACTTCTGAAGCCATCAGTGAATTTTGCTTGGGAAGGCTGTTTGTCTGAATAATAGTTAAATGATTGAATTTATTACTTCTAGGACATGCAACTGGTTTTAGTTACATCTGAAAGCTTGATTCTACAAGCCTAGCACACACAGGATCCACCTGGGGGTTTTGGTGTCTGTTCCCTGTCACTCTCCCCGCCACCTCCATTAGGGGGATTGAAGCATGAGGCCCTATGAATATGTAGCTGTATTTAAATACTGCCCAAAGTCACAGCCAGATACTCAAAAACCACCTTCTGATAGACTGGATGCATGAGTAGGTTGAATTTCAAAATTTGTGACATCCTTTAAAATATTTTTTCTTTGTTCTTATTTTAAATATAATTTTGAAATATCTTTCAATATCAGGATAAGGAATGACAGTGGAAAGGGATGTGTTTGATGTTTGGCTTGGCTGTTGCCTTCTATCTGTTGCCAGGTTCACAGAGCTGATGGTAGTGAAGGCATGGGAAAAAGGTGCAGAGAAAGATTATGTGCGTCAGCAACATTTTCTTATACTATCAAGAGTACAGTTATCGGTTCCAACAAAACAGTGATTTATATTTTGATGTCCTTGAACTTCTACATAAACAGGTGAAGTCAGTTTATTCCCTGGTACATTTATTTGCATATTCCTGATAGAGTCTCATTCTGGTTATACATTTCATAACCTTAGTGTAAGAGGACATGAACTCCCATCAACTTGTTTCTCTCTTACCTGTCTCAACTCCTTTGAGTGCTAATGTACCATGACTGTGCCACTATCCAGTTGAGAAGTCTGTGTTATTTGGAAGGAAGGACAGGCTATCTTTCCAGACAGTTTTACAAAAGACTTTGTTGATACTACTCATTTAGTGACTCTTAACAGCAGGTTTTATTCCTTTATAGAAAGAGTAATGCTAAGTGATACAGTTGACCTTACCCTTAAATCGGGGCTGCCAATTTTTTTTTTCCCCCTCGTCCTGTGTAAACAACAACGGGTGGCTTCGTACAAGAGGGAAAGATAGTCAGAAATCACAGACTCTAAAAATACTTCTTTCTTAAGTAAAGGTTACTTGCTTCAGTGAATATTGCACCCACCGTTTCCCATAGAATTTCAGGTTAAATAAAGAGGGGTTACAGTTATGGAACTTTGTGCACATTCAGTAATTCTAGAGGCAAATAATACTTTTATTAATTATTTTAAATAGATACAGAAATAATGTTGATGTCATTACCTTGTACGTTCTTATATGGGAGGGGGGATTAAGCTGAGGAAAATGTGGAGCATACCTTATTTACAGGGGGGTTTTTTTGTTTGTTTTTACTAAGACTTCGGTATTTTTCTGCATTTGGATCATTTCTTCCTCAAAATTTGTATCTCAAGCGGCAGGTTCAGAACCCCAGCGTCCCCGGGCAGGCCGATACGCCGGTGGTGTTCGGGGAAAGCCCTGAGCAAGTTCCCGGGGTCTGAACAAGGAGACAGTTCTTCTTCCGGTGACAGGTGAACCCGCGGAAGGCCGGTTTGGGAGCAGGTCTGGCTGCAGCAGCGTGTCCCCGGGCCGGCCGGTGCTCGGGCTGCCGGCCTGGGCGCGCCGGGGGCTCCTCGGGCCGGCCCCGGCCGCTCCCGCCGCCCGCTGCGGGGGCTCCGCGCGTTCGCGCCTCCCGCNTGTTGTTGTTGATTTGTTGGTTTCTGTTTCGTTCGGATTTTTTTTTTTTCTTTTTTTACCCCCGGGGGCAATGCTGTCTTTCATACCTTCCGGAGTGATCACTGATTAAACAAATATTGTTATTTAAAGAAAAAAGCCTGATAGAATATAACCAGTTCTGTCCTAGGGAAAAAAAAAAAAAGTGTTTGTGAAGCAACAGAGCCAAATATTTTCAAGCAATAGTTGAATTCAATACCTCTCTTGCCTCTGAGAACATATAAATTATCTAAAATAATCGAAAACAAAGCCCTTTTGGTTGTTTGGTTGTTCTGGTTTTTTTCTTAAAAGAGGTTTTGTAATGTACTTTTCAGACCTGGATGTATAGCCAAGATCTAGGGTCCTTTAGGGTATTTTTGTCTCCAAGAAGAGAAGGGGTGATAGAATTCAATATTTCTTTGATGCAGTATTTACAGAAAATTTGCAAAGCCTCATGTGCTCAAACACCATAGGACTTGAACAGAAGAAGGTTTACTTGTTTGTCTGGTTCCTGCTTTTTCAACTCTGTTTCTTACTAGGTAGCATTCTGTTTGAAAATCTGTTTGTTTACATTTTTTTCCCTAGGCAGGTTACTCCAGCCACTATTTCTGTTTTTTTCTAAATGCTCTTGAAGGCTGTTCCCCAGCAAAATCATTCCAGGCATTCAGCTTTCCCCCCGCCTTACAATTCATTTGGCTATTTGCCTTTGTTGCACATGGCCTTTGCATCTACTTTAGGTAGTAGCTCTTTTTCCTCTAGCCTTTAAAAAAAAAAAAAACTTCAGAAGGTAGCCTAACTTCCTCCATCATTTATCTTGACATCAGGATAATTTTCCTAACAGCAGGGGTAATGCAGTTCTGGAGTAGACTATCAAGGGATTTTTATAGAGTCCCTACTGGAGCATTTTAAGCTGCGCAAATATTTCTCGGGAATGACACAAGTACGGTTGTCCTGACTCAGGGCAGTGTGATAGTCTAGATGATCTCGTGTTTACTTCCAGTCCTGTTTTGTTGGATTTTTGTGATACATACACCTATAAATAACTCCAGGGTTATTACTGTTGAAAGAGAAAAAAACCCAATCTTCTCTTTCTCTAGTATTTTTTTTTTCCTTTTCTTTTTCTATCTGCTTATTTAACTGTGCAAAATAAAGAGTGTAAAACTGTGATTATGAATCATCGCTTACTCTTACTGCTTGGGATATGCTTTTGGTGCAATTCTTACTCGTGCAGAACATTTGCTGATCTCATTTGTGCATGCATAAGACCACCAGGAATATGAAGAGACATTTGGGGAAATAGAGACACTACAGAGGAATGTATTGCCTGCTTTTCTCAGTGTACCCCTTCAGTGGAAGTTTTATGTGAATAAAGTGAGGAAAGCTTGCCCTCAGAGTGGGCTGACTGCTTTCAAGGAAAATTATAATCTATCTGCATTATTTAGACAGCGTCTGGGAAACTCACTGGAGCCTCAGGCTTCCATTGTGCTAGACATTGTGTAGATGGGTAATTAATGGTGGGCCTCCTTCTGTTTTGTTTAATGTATATATTGTACATATGCAATGACTTGAGGAAGATTGCCAGTGTGGGGAGTCAAATGCAATTCTGCAGTCCTGTGAACAGTGTGGCTGACGATCAGCGGCTTTGACTCGCCCATTTCCTAACCAGTGGACACTGCAGGCATGCTCAGCAAGAACTAAAGAACTAAAAAGTGTCAGCCTTCCATATTTTGATGGGCTTATATGCATGGAGGGGAAGCACAAAGGCAACACATGTCCTGAGGGAAGAGGTGGAGGATCTTTTTTTAAAATCTGTTTTTGGAAGCACGTTTTTTCAGATATGCAGATTAAGTGCAACTATTAATTTCAAGAAAGTTAAGCATCACAATAAGATGAGTACAAAACTCTAGGCACCAGAAATATATGCAGTTCCATGTGCCTATGAGAGAGGTTGAATAAAACCTCCTCTCAGGTTTTGGGCATCATGGCTCAAACATCCCACCCATGGTAGAGACTTTCTCATGGTTTCTGGAGCATAAGAAGGAGGAGTGGGCATTTCCAAGATACTTCTTGTATCAAGCACTGCCATGGTTGGAGGCAGTCTGCATGTTCAATAGTAAGAAGAACTTGTTTTAAAAATTACTGTCAAGTAGATTCCACAAAAAGGAAAAAGAAGACATTCATGCCTGTTCTGCTGAGTGCTCATGGATGCAAAATGAAATGGTCACTTAATGCTTGTTAAATATTCATGTGAACATGACACGTTCATTACTAAAGTGTGAGACCACAAAAGTGAAATACAAGGGAAGAGTGTGCTTTCAGTTAAGCTGCTGATTAAGCAAGGGAACAGCATATGTAACAGAAGAGAATGAGGTAATCATGGCACATGAACATGTTTTTAATTTCATCTGTTGCATTTAATCATACAAAAAGGGAATGTTTCTGGGTGCCTCACTTCATTCCTACACACTTCTTTTTTGAGAGACTTTGCTGACTTGTAAAAACTTTCAAGGTTACAGAAGTAGGTTTTTAAAAAATGAATAACTCCAAATGCAGACATTGCAAGAATTGCTGTCGCCTCTTGAATGCAGCTGGTATGGAAGTGGATCGGTGAGCTAAGACTCAGTTCACTACCTTGCAGTGACCAAACCAAAGCAAACCCTTTCTTCAGCTTGTGTTGTATAAGGACCTGAAAGATGCCTCAGAACTGAAGCCTCCTAGGGTTATCTTTTTCTTACACCCTCCAGTGACTGAAAGGACCTTTCATTTCTGGTACAAAGTGATCTGAGTTTGTTCGCTAACAAAAATCTCTGTCCCAACTAAATCAGACTTGGTGAGAGATCCCTGGGCTTCACTGCAGTTTGGCCTTTGGGTTACCCTTGCCAGCATTTATTTACAGAAGTTTCCTCTGCAACTATTTCCTGAGAAGGTGTCCTTTGTCAAAAAATGACCTTTTTGCTTTTATAAACAGTGTTCTAAAAACATAACTATCACACCAGTATAAGTTACACAGATACAATATATAGATTAAGGAAAGATCAGATAGTTTTAAAGTCAGTGGTTGGCTGTAAAGTTGTCAATTGAACATTTGCTGAAAATGCCTATGGGGAAGTGATCTTGTTATTCTTGCAGGATAATCAAGTCTAAAGACAACAGTTGTTGGTTATATTTAAAGAAATATCTACAAGTTAAAAATCACAGTCCCCAGAGCATTCACACTTGAAGACATCCTTAGATTACCAATCCTTTGGGCAGGTAATACTGAAATAATTTTACAACACAATTTAATGACTTGTTGATTTAGTGGCTTTTTTTACTTTCAGATGAGGAAAACAAGTAGTGGGTTTTCCTGTTTCTCACTTTTGAAGACTCTCTGTAATTAATTAATTTTTATTTTCTTTTTCCAAGTGCACGTTCAACTTTGTAACCACACTACACACACACATCAAATTAATATATTACTTTAAACATTGCCTCTACTTGGATTTTAATATTCTGAAAAACCTGAAAATCTTACAAACCAGTCACTGACTCACAGAATCACAATGTGAGTAAGGTTGGAAGGGATCACTTGAAGTCATCTAGACCAACCTCCCTGTTCAAACAGGGTCCCTTAGAGAATGTTGCTCAAGATTATGTTCAGATGTCTCGTGAATATCTGCTGGAATGGAAGCTCCACAACCTCTCTGGGCAACCTGTTCCAGTACTCTGTCACCCGCACAGTAAAGAAGTTCTTGCCTATCTTCAGGTAGAACTTCCTGCGTTTCAGGATTCCTGTGTTTCAGTTCCCTCTAAATTGTTTCAGCAAGACTGAAGAGTGCACATCAGTTGACAAGTCTCCCTTCTATTTGAAAATGACCTCGCTAAATTGACAATATTTTGTCTCAAGTTCATTAGTTTCAGTAAATTAATTTCTGTCCCTCATTATCAACTTTAAGTGCCGAATAGATGTCCCAGTTTTTCTTGCAGGTGCTGAGGAGGGGGCGGAGCTAGGTTTCTATTCTATACCGTGCACATCATCTCTGGGGAGAGTGGCTTGCAGGGAAGGAAAAAGGGAACGCACTCTAGAAACGGGGCCATTTTATGCCATTTCTTCCTCCCGGAAGTTGCCAGGACCATCCCTACAGACTTTGTTCCTCTCGTCGCCGCCCATCCCTTCCCATCCCTCCGGAAGAATGCAGCTCTGGGCAGCAAACACAGCTGAGCCCAGCGGAGTGCTCAAGAAGCAGCAGCGGTGCAGGGAACAGGGCAGCGGAGGCGAGCCTAGCCTGAGCTGAGCCCAAGCCCAGCCGATCCCAAGCCGAGTGGAGAGGAGCCGAGCTGAAGGCTGCTGAGCACAACCGAGGCGAGCAGCCCAGGAAGCGGGTGGCACAGTGCAGACGGTCCGGCTCTCTGGGGGTTTGTCCATCACTGGTTTTCGTTGTCCTGGGCTCCGGGACAGGGAAGGCCAGCTCTGGAGAGTGCCTGCCATCTTGCCTTTGTCTCGGCAGCCATGCAGAACTGAGTCGAGGTGGCCAACACCTCTGTGCGTAAAGCACCTGTCCTTTGTATACTTTCGTTATTAATGCTGTTGTTGTTATTGTGCATTTCTTACTCCATGGCTGTTTGTTTTCGTTAAATTGTTACCTCAACCCATAGTCTCTTCCTTTGTTCCTCTCTCACTGGAGAGGAGGGAGGGGGAAGGGGAGCAGCTTATTTGGAGTTTAATTCCTTCCTGGTTTTAAACCACCACAGTAGGCCAGGGTATGTTGCAGAAATGCAGCAGCTGTACTCTGCATTTCCAGAGGAGATGTTATAGCTGAAGAAAACCATCACAGTCCGCAAGACGTATTTTCTCTCAACAACCTCATTCTAATTTATTATTTTTCTTGGATAAATTTTATACTTTTTTTTGCAGGCTTAACAAGTCACTTAAGAATAGATATTCACAATTTAAGTTGTATTTGTTATAGAGGCCTGAATTTTAAAGCCAGCTATGAAGGTTTCAGATCTGATGTCCTCTGCAGCACAAACAACTTGCGATCAAGCTCAATTATGATATTTAAGTCTTCTTATACAGGCCTTGAGTAATATATATGCCCATAAGTAATGGGATAAGTGAAGAGATGCTGTAAACTTGGCTGGATTGACTGTCCCTGCATGTTTGGTGAGGTGGTGTTCATCTCAACTAGCCACAGGTATCTAAAAGTTTGATGACTAATGCATTTTAGCCTCTAGAGTTCCTTCAAAGTAATGAAGGGAGGGTTATTAATCCTTTCTTCAGGTAGTTCTGAAGTTTAACATGAAGCATAGTGTATCTGGTTAGCATGTCTTTTAATAATGGAGGAGATAATGTATTGCCATGTTATGGAGGTGTTGATTTCTACAACTGCAACTACTAATCAAATTTTTACAGAGTTAAGGCATTAACTTTTACCAGGAAGTTTATGTCCAGACAATTCTCATCCCCTCTCAGTATGCCACACTTCATCTTCTTGCCAGTTAGGGCATTTTTGGAGCTTTTGTAGCATAAAACCCTAATGGACTCAACATTGTGTGCTCTGCTCACTTAACAAAAGCATTCAGCTTAATTTGAAAGACTCTTATGTTTATTTGTATACAGTTTTAGTGTCAACAATCATAAAACAATGCATTAAAAAAGGTGTGACACATTTCCATTAGAAAATAACTTTCATCCATTTGCTGTAAAGGGACTCTAGAGAACTAGCTAACCCTTGCCCTCTTTCTTTTACAAGGCCAACATGAATATATTTGATTGCTTGCCCGCCTGAATACAATGTGACCACTTTGGAATTTATTGGAAATTTTCAGGAAACATTTTAGGCATTATGGAGCACAACACAGATGATTTTCCTGAAAATCAGAAAACTGGAAGACATTTGGACTTTAAGGTTACTCATTGCTCTCCAAGTGCTGTGTGACAGCTGTGGGACAGATGCTTAGCCAGCAAGGAAAGCCGGGGAGAGCAAAATATAGACATTTCATTTTTTCTGTCTCCCTTCTCACAGATGGTTTGTTGATGATGGTAGAGAAAGAAGGAAGACACCAGCTGTTGGGTCATTGTTTTAGAAAGGGTAGAATTACAGGCTATTTAGATGAGGGATTGAAAACAGAAGCCCACAATATCCTTGATGGTGAAGATGCTGAGGGGTAGGGATGTTGTTCATCAGTGCTTTTATCCCTTTTCATCTTTATTGATCTTCACATTCCATGTGAATATCAGCAACAATTAGATTAGATTAGGTGATTATTTGACTCCTGCGTTCTCCCAGCACCAGTATCTGTCCTGCCCCACGTTTGCAGGTTCCCAACCCTCCTCTTGGTTCCCAATCTGTCAAATCTCATGCATTAACAATGAGATTTGTACACTTGCTCCTGCCTGACTTCTCTTCATTTGGCCCACACTGTACTTATTTTTGCTGCAGGCTCTTCTGCTCCATGAACTGATATATTAGAGGGTTATGTGTTGGATCAGAGAGAAAAGGCTGCAGGACTGTAAGGTAGTGAGTCACCAAAGATACTTTGCACCCTGAGGTGTGTGGGGTATATGTCTGTGTTGCGGGGCAGCGTGAGGGCTGTTCCCTCACAACATGACCTGATGCACCAGTCTGATTCCCCATCACATTATCAGCCATTATTTCTGTCTTATTCACAGACACTGACTAATACCAAGAGATATGCATCTCTCAGGTTTTTTTCTCTTCAGCTTCACCTCTGCTTCACTTCAGCAGCTTACTGAGCTCTACCAGATTACCGAATCCCAAGCAGTTTCTTCAAACTTCAGGTTTGACTCCATACAGAAATGAGACCTAAACATGGAGCGTGCCCTTTTCCTGCTCCATGGTTTCCATCTGAAACCCTGGCCCTGGAGATTGGGGAGGGCTAAGAGATCAGGATCCCTTGGCTGGCTGCATGCAATCTCACATAGCTCCTCAAACCCAAATCAAACTTCTTTTATATATGCTTTCTCCTCTCCGAACTACAAGATGAGGTGAGACCTACAGAAAGTCTGTCTTTATCATCTTTCCCTTTAAAAACATGCCAGGAAAGAAAACAAGGACTGGAAAATTAGTGTCTTTCTCTGGTATTCCTGGAAAAGAGACTGGAGGAAGAGGAGTAACTGTGGATGGTGTGTGTGTATGTGTGTGCCACAGACAGCTCTGTCCTTCCATGCCAGTGATGACTGCCCAGGGAGGGACCAGAAAAGACTTCCAACTCTTACACAGCAAATCCCTGGGGACCAGAATACAGGAAAATAAGCAGGACACTGTCAGAATAGGTTTCCCATTAAAAATCTTGAAAATTTCATCACGCCTCAAGCTTCTTGATTCACTCTGAGACTTGTTTTGTACTTACTGAAATAAAAAACCCAAAACAAAAACAAAAATACCACCAGGGCTAGCAAAGTTGTGCAATCTTATTTACAAATAATGTAGCCAAAGTCTGGTTTTCCCAAACAAAACAAGGAAAAACTCCCTACTGTTCTTCGCGTGCATTATTTATGCAGATGTACATAACCCCTGCTAACTATTTCTTCATCTGCTGTGTTTGCAATATATCCCAGGGAAACTGCTTGGTTTGTATAGTCCCAAACAGAGTAATATGTGTTTGTAGTGTGGTAGCCTTCATTGCTTCTGCCTTTCTCTATGGAGAGCTTAATGTGGTCTGACTACAACAGCCTTAAGAAGACCAGTTCTCACCCCTTCCAGAGTAAAACCATGGATCACATTAACCAACATAGTGCTATTTTACACTAAGAAATTAACCATCAACCATTGCCTACCCATTTTTTTAGACCTACTACACTCAGTCCTGCAAGTGTAATCTCTCTGTTTTCCTCCCAAAACAGCTTTCAATTGGCAATATTTATACCCGCATAATTTCTACTTAGCTACAGTTTTCTAAATCACTTCCTGTTTGTAATCTCCCCTCATAATGTCTCTCATTTTGCCGTTTGCAGAATTTAGAGATATTATTACAACTTACCACCTTTTTTTGTCATGTCATAGCTAAAGGGACTGAACAACAGTGTCTAAAGCATGAAAGAATCTTTGTAGCAGCACTCTGGTGATACTTGGTAAATTTTAGTTAACCATTGCACATTAAATTTTTGAGTTCTGCAGTTTAGTTGCATTTATTATATGTTGCGTTGGTTTTGTTCTGGTGTAACATTTAATCAGAGTGTCATGTGGTATCAGTGCTTAAAAGAAGTCTGAAAGGCATTGTTTTGTCAACATAGTTACCTTTAATAAAAAAATCAAATAATCAAAATTCTTATCTCATGAAAGTACTATGCAGTTTGTTTAACTTAACCTGTTTTGCATAAAGCCATGTTGACTGGCAGTAATAACGTTACCATTTTCTATTTCCTTATGGACAGAGTCCCGTATCAGCTGTTCCATTCTTTCACACGGAACCAAGGTCAAGTTAACTCATCTACAGTTACCGTGGTCATCCTGTTTACGTTGTTGAAATATCAACATGGCATTAGATTTTTCCAGGCTTCTTGGACTTCTCCAGTATGCTGAAGCTTTTTGCCAATGCACAGCAGTACAAATTCTTCTTAAAATCTTTTAATCAAGTTATCTGGTCCTGCCAATTAAAAAAAAAATTAAGAGATGTTCTTTACCATCTGCTTTGGAGAATGTCAGAATAGATGATAGTTTGGCAACACAGACACTGTTTTTCTGTCTAAATGCAAAGCAGAAATATTCATTGAATGCTTTTTCTTTTCCCTGATTAGTGATGGAACTATGTCAGCACTAAGATTTCTATTGTGCTAAATAGTCTTTCAGAAATTCAGCATAAAATAAGGACATTTTCTTGTTGTGTTTATCCCTACATTTTCATAGATATATTTAGTTTGCATACCAATATACTGCATTTATTAATGTATGAAATTACAACCATTATCTATAATTGTCTTTTAAGCATTGTATTAGCATGTATATACACACATACATGTGTATATATGCTAATATACTGATGTGCTGCTGTATGCAGTAATTATAATACACATACTAATCAGCACTGAATTCTGTGTGCACATCTTTAATTAGATCATTGCTGTGTACTTCTTGGCATGTGTTTGTTATTTAGTGAGCAGTCACTTTCACAAGTCAGAATGAAGGATAATGCAGTATTATAACATGCTTTTGTCTGGGATAGAGATTTCAATCTTTAAGTTTTATAGGATCTAGGTCATTGTAGGGAATGTGGAACGAGAGCTCTAGCACTTATCATTCTGTTAGAAGCCCTTTTTTATGGAGGCAATGTTTCTTTCTTTATAGATATTTATTCTTGGTCACAAAAGTTACATGGGGTGGAAATCATCTCACCTTACTTGGTAACACAGATATCCACATCTAAGATAGTGATTCCCTAGGGTGACCGTGCCTCTGTCCATAGAGAAAAACAGATATTTTAGAGCTCAATGAACCTGACCTATTTTAGATGCCTACATTAGGATGGTATGAATCATGCCTTAAAGTGCTTTTTCCTTCTCCATTTTCCCCCCCACAGACAATAAAAGGAGCCCATGGTGATTAGTCCTGATCCAGTTCTTTTGCACAGCAGACTTCTACATCTGGACATCCATGCAGCATTTTTCTTTTCCCACTGAGAAAAAAAAAAAAATTGTTATATAATCAAGAGGAAAAGAAGCAGCTGAGCCTCAGAATCTTCAAGACCAAAAATTATTTTAAACCATTACTTTTCTATACCAACTTTGGAGTTGAACACTAAATGTACAAGACCTGAGTCCCGCTTATGTAAAACAACTTTTAGATGAAGTCTGCTGAACACCACTTCATCATTGTTACCTTTCTCTCCCATTTTACCATTTCCATCAGAGACATGCATATCTAAAGGAGCAACATTGTGTGGCCTAACAAGTAGAAGGTAAGTTAATTGTAACAGCAGACACAGGATAGAAAAAAAGAGGATAGAATAAATACTCTGGTTTATTTTTATTATACCTTCAGCTTTGGATTCAGTTGTTACAAATCACCCAACTATGACTACACAAATATTTTAATAACTACAAAGATTCTCAGTATTTTATATCATTAGTTACAGCAGAATCCTATTTATTTAAAAGATGACTTTATACTGACCCACAAGTATTAAAAAAGAAATCTTCAGGCAAGGGTAGTTCTCTATTTTGGCAAGGATATTGTGTAATTAAGGAAAGAGCTATATTTTATTATTTTTGTCACAGAAGCCATTTCTTTGGTAACGACTACCTGTTCCTTTTTGTCTTTCTCATCCGTGCTACATTGCAGCAACCATGGCCGCAAGTGCCTACACTGGATGAGCACCTGTCCAGTCTATGCAAAAAGGAAAGAAAATCAAGGGGTAGCATATTTACTGATGCTTCGTACACAGCAAAGTGATAAAATGATGGAGAGAAAAGAAGTTAAATTTAGCATGATGAAGTGGAGAGAGAGTAGAAGAGAATGGTCATGATCCTTTAGAAACAAGCTTTTACAGGAGACAGACAGCAGGTAAATCTAAATATACTCTTTTTTCAAAGATAAAACCCGTTCGCTAACAGTGTGTCGACTGAGGTAGCACCTTTTCACAGCAGTTTGCAGGTACAGGTTTGTTCTTCCACATTCCACATTGCAAAGCAGCAAATAAAATGTGCGAAGTGTGAGACCCCATAAACTTACTCATCTACCCAAAGGGGTAGGCTGTTTCTGCAGTTCCAAAGAATATTTTCTGCTACGGTCTTGCCCTAGCTAACTTACACTTTCTGAAGTGATTTTCCTAACCTTGCTTGATTATATTAAAAGCTTTGCAGAATTCAATGAAGTCCCTGTTGTGTGATATATTAAAAACTTTCATGTGTACAAATTTCCCTACTCCTGCCCCAAGAGGGCAGGCATTTTGTTCACAAATCTGCATTCATTTCACAACTTAATTGTAGGACATCCCTGACTGTAGTCTTTCTGATCAGATGAAGGAGTGCACCATCACTACTTTATTTACTTCTCAAAATTATTAGTGTTTCTGTTTGCTGTGAAAAAAATCTACAGAGATTCTTTTTCATGATTTCCATGAGGCTGATATCTCCAATCAAGCATCCAGCTTTTGAGTATTATTAATGCACAATCTAAAATCGCGCCACTTGGCTGAGTATAAATAAGCTTTTCTTTACTTAAGCATCTAGTGAAAGTCTCCAAAAACAGAGGAAGCATGGGTATGTGGGTATGCTCAGTCTTTTGAACAGACAAGAATAATCATAGCAATATTGTTTTCTGTATTTGCCCTTAATGAAAAAAATAGCATTAAATGGTCCAGCATTTCTAAAAATGTAGGTAGACCTACATGATGACTCATCATGTCATTCTAGTATTAGTAAGTTTCCCATAGAGATTGTCTGCTGTATCATAGGAAAAGGCCGCCTTCTGTTAGGTACAACCCGAAGTGAGAATAACCTTGTCTGTCACATTAATTGTAGAATCATATTGTTACCTAATGACCTAAACAAAATTAACTAATTTCAAATACTTAATCTCATCAATAAATTCTTGTGTGTTGCCACCTCACATATGCCAACTAGTTTTTTAGTTGTTGCACATAACCCATTCACAATAAACCTGAACATTTTTTTCTGTGGATTTCTCTCTGCAGAAGCAGTTACTTAATGAGAATGGGGAGTATATTTCACCAAGACAAGGTAAACTCTTATGACATGTTCCACTCTTACAGTTGCAGGGCAATTTCTTCATTTAAGGCTCTTGAAAGTTAATATTCCCAAACCTCTTGAAATTGCTGGCTGTCTGTGTTCTGCATCACTACTGAGCCTCACCACCTCATGAATTAGTCCTCAGTCAGTTCCCTGCTCAGCTTCAGCTGTGCACAAGTCCCTGTCCCTAAAGATATGCAAATAGCCTCAGGAACCTCGCAGTGGTCTCCAGTGCTTCTTGCCTGATGATCAGTAGTCCTTTAAAAACAGAGCTCACTTTGAATGTTGTGATGAAATGAGAGAAATCATAGAAAATACTCCACTACTTTCTGTACTGAAGTATTCACAGTGAGCAAGCAGCATGGAAAAAACCAGAGGGGTAAGGCAATAAACCATGGAATCTCCCAAGAATGCAAAGCAGCAGTGTTGTAACAGCTGTGTAGGCATAGTGATTCCAGAGCACTGTGTGTAGACATGATTATTCCAAACGCAAATTGCATCACCAAGGATAATGAAACACCTTGGACATACTGCTCCCTGTTTCAGAGACTTGTCATAGATACAGATGTCCACAGCAAATTTTGGTTGCATGTAGAATTTAGGTCTCTTTTATAAGCTTTGTGCCATGTGGAGAGTTAACTGCTGAATGCTTCTAAAGTAACACAACAGGAGATTACAAAGACTGGTTCTTTGCTGCTAAAAAAAATACAGTATTTTTCCACAAAAATCACTTGGATATACCAGATATAGGCAAACACAGCCAAGTGCTGGATACTTTACTGCAAGGTTACTTTAGCAAGGTCTGCCCAGTCTTCTTAGTCTGGGACTGACCTTGGAAAATTCCCCTCAGTCCAAAATTAAAGCACCTTATCTTGCCTATGTTTTTAGCACAGGNCAACTAATGTCTCCCCATATGTCAGATTAAAAGAAAAAAAAATTAGTTAATCTTTTCAGCAGTGAAGTCCAAATCAGTAGAGTCGTCTTCGTGTGTATCACTGCAAAAGCACTGTTACCTATGTGTTACATGTTATCAGGTGTGAAATATGTTCTTCTATGTGCTCACTATTGCATTAAAACTTGATTAGCAACCATGGTATGGACACAACAACTGTGTGTCTGGTGGTGTCTTTATGCAGGACTAGTCTTGAGAATGACATAAAACGTGGTATAAAATCAGGTAATGTGAGTTTAAACAGGCAAAGAGGTTGCTATAGCAAGTAACCCTGGTAGCCATACAAGTGGCCAGTGAGGTGCTTTGTCTTGCATCCTTTTTATACTGGTAAAATCCCAAGGGGAAACCCACTTATCATTGCACAGAAGTGGTACAGCTTATTTGGCACTTTTGGCACAGGTGCATGTTACACAGGTAAAGCACTTTTGTTGCCCCTACAGAATCCCTCTGCCTTAAGAGAGCTTTCTGGGAAGGCTATTCTGACAAATCTTTCCTGACATGGATTTGGCTCTACTTTTCTATCAGAGCAAACATTCATGTGTGCATTTTTATGACAGAGTAAGCATGATTTTTCCCATTTATTTTGAATCTATTGATTACAGGTTGAAAATGAAAAATGCCCTCCTATACTAAGAAGGTGCATATCAGGGACAGGCACTACAGTAACTATGCTGGCTTCAGAGCTAATTAAATTTACCTTAGTGTATCTTTCCCCCATAGACAAACCCAAACGTGCCAACCCCATCAGTCATTGCCTCATTCACCTTCCTGACCTATCTTTAAAACTAGAAAAAAGAGCTGATCAGCTCGTCTCCATTTCAATTTTGTGCTCCCCAGCCTGAAGATCTTTTTATGTCCTAGCTTCTGGCACGATGCCTTCCAGTCACTGGTCAGATTCAGCAGTGGCAGCTGCTAGCAGAAAATCCTCCTATTCAAGAGATGACCTTATGTGCTCCAAACACTGCTTTCTCATTCTGACTAAGTCGCTTCTCCATGTTCAACATGCCTGCACTAACACCATGATACAGATAGATACATTGCAAGTGTTCTGGAGAAAAAAGGTATTATTTAAAAGGTAAGAGATTTTGCATTTTAAATTTGAAGTGATGGTGAGACAGTCTTTTTTACTAAAAGAATTTCATGTTACATCCAAATTTTATTTTGAAATCAATGCCACAGTATCCATCCTGATTTCCTTCTGGAAGATCCAATGTAAAACCCTTTAATGCCTTGTGAATAATGTTAGCTATTCACTCCCCTGCAAATCTCTTATTTTCCAATGCAAATATTGCATAAGGGTAACACAGTACTCTTAAATGTGAACAAGACATAAACCAATTTCATTCAGATTATGATTGTGTCATAAATAAGGCTCTGTATCCACTCAGTTAAAATCGGCCTCCTTAAGCAGGCTTGCACTCGTTAAATCCTGTCTATGACCTCAGGCAGCCTGTTCTAAATGCAAGACTCTTGCATGTAAAGAGAGGAGCTTGGAAAATAACACTGAACTGAGCTAAGGCTAAATCTATTTGGATTCATTACATGTATGACTGGACTCCCTTTGTAAATAACACTTATTTACATATGTTTTAAGAACTGTCGAGTTTGCATATGGAAAAGACAATCACAAGAATATGAAAAACTCATTCAAGTTTAGGTGACCCACAGCCACAAAAAAAAACCCTGGGTGCTTATCCCTCATATTTTATAGAAAATATTGTCAGTGCATGCCTACTAAAATTACTACATTTCTTTCATCCCGTTTTTTTCCACACCATTCTTTATTTTTGTTTTCTGCTCATCATACTAACTTGAGTATTGAGTAGATTTTATGTATGCGATTCACTGTGTGTGCATATGTCTGGAATGACTACTATTACTGAGGGACAAGCCAGGAACTTTAGGAACTTTCCGGCAGCACAAAGTATGGCAAACTAAATAAAGGTTGCCTACAGGAAAGTGACTGTTTTAAACAAACATTCTGTGATACTTTTCCTCAGTAAAGCATAGTCGTCAGGTAACAGTTTTTCTAGATGTTAACCTGGGTTTAAACCTGTTTGAAAAGGTTTAGTTCTGCTAGCCATTTAATTTTAAAACATGAGGCTTTTTCCTACTTTAGGCTTGGCTTAGGAGCCCCAGTAAGGTGCCATAGTTAGAAATCTCTTGTGGTCGTGCTGACACAGTTAAGGGATTTGACTCATGCTCACACAGGACTCTGATTCAGGAGCTAGAATGGCTTGTGCTGGTGTGCCTGTAATATTTCCTGCTCACAGTCATCTATTTTGGTCTAGCATTCTCCCTTCTTTTTGAGTTTACTCACTCCACTGCAAAGTGGGCTAGGCTCTTTGGGAAGCAGCCATAACCCCAAAGATTTTAGGCTTGTCAAAATGAACCAGCACTGATATGTGGTTCTTTAATTCACAGCCATTAGCAGCTTCATTCATGACTTAGTCACCCTGCAGTAAAGGTGGGGATGGAGAACTGCACCTGGGAAATGCTCTCTCTTGCCCAGTGTTGGTCACGTTTAAGTGACCATTTTGAGATGTTAGCTTGTGGACATGCATTCTCTTCAGAGGTTGTCCATGGTATCTGAAATTACTACCATCTGTAGATGGCTAACACAACAATTGGTGGCAGGTTGCGTTAACTGAGCCAGTTTTACCCAAGAAAGATTAAAAAGGGTAGTGGGAGAAAAGAGGGAGGTGTCTGTCCTGAGAGGATACTGAGAATCTAGGATATTAAAGCATTGTCAGTGTGCTGCTGTTTCCAAACAGTCCCTTATAAACAGTGTCAGAACCCATGCAGCACGTGTTCAGCCAGAAAGTCACCTCCCAGCCAGGAGTCAGGTGGATCAAATACAAGTCCATGTGTTACCCTCTTGGTCCAAAAGCTGAGAGTTTATGTTCAACTGTTTGAGAAGTTTGTGCTGAGCTCCCTGACTCTGCTGTGTACTGGCTGAGGAGCACTCACTGTTGTGTACTGCTGTTTGCCTGAGGCAGTTATAACCTTGGTCAGGGAGAAAAGGAGGGTAGAGAACCAAATAGCTGCAGGTGACAATCTCTTTAGATGCTAGGATTCACTTGTCATCTTTCTAAATTTTCAATAGCAGGAACAGGATCAAATGGACTTCACATGACTGTGTAGAGATCCTAACTCACTGCACAGTCACTGTGCAAGATCCACCCTCTGCTTTAAATTGAGAGTGGAACTTGTATGTAGGACATAGTTATACTGATGAAAATAAACCAGTTTTAGTTATCTTGGCCTGAGGGCTGAGATCCACTGAAAAACTGAGAGGTTTTTTGCTGAATTTAATAAGTATACATTTTGGTTCTAAGTGTAACCTTAGACAAGTCAGAATGGATTTGTACGGTCTAGATTTAAGAGTAAATTGGTAACTCAGGTAACACTTCTTATTGGAAAAGGTAGTATATGAACAGGATGGATTAAGTTGCCAGGGAAGATGAACTAGATGACAGCATCTAGAAAATAATAATTATAATTTTGTTCTGTGTCTTATTTTTCACCAATTTACTAAGAAATAGACTTTTTACAGGACTGTTCTTCTTATGAGGACATAGCAACCTTCTCAGGAAGAGGCTTTAGAGCTACTGGCTCTGAAGGAGAAAGAGGAGATAAGAAAATAAATGTGATCACTGTCTGAAGGTGAGCTTTTTGTCCAGGTCACCACACACACCATATGCCACATGAAATGCTGGAGACCAAGCCTCAGGCTCTTTAATGCTAACTTAATTCTTAGAGAAGAGTTAAGCAAAAGGTTCTTTTCTTCATGAACAAGAGCAAGCCAACTGCATAAGGGTGCCGTAAAGTAGGGTGGCACCAGAAAACCTGTGTTGATTCATGCTGGAACAATTCAGCGTGTAGTGCCCTCAGGCTCTGCTGCACCTCTCTGTGGACGTCACCATGCCCAAAGCAAAACCAGTGTGTTTGCTGCCCAGCCACACCAGCCCACGGTCCAGCACATTAGGTTTAACTGGGATTGATGGCCATTTAAGCCAGTCTGCCAAGCTTGAGGCAGTGGCAGCTGAAGACCAGATGCAGTGCCTGTTCTCTTGAGTTTATGAAGGGCTAAAAATTTCTTCCAGAAGAGCAGAGTAGCCAGCAGGAGCTATGAACTGGGTTCATATGCTAGGTTCATATGAACTAGGTTCATATGAACTAGGTTCATATGAGCTAGGTTGCCTCAACTGTGCTTTTTTTAAAGCATAGCTTTTCTTTTATTTGCTGCTATTTTGCATTTTCAGCTGGTATCACTAACTTTTCCCAAGTGATACTGTGTAAACACAGTGACTGCTATTGCAGTTGGTGCAGCCATAGCAAGCCAGAACGTGGGTCTGGTGCTCTGCTCGCAGTGTAACCATAGCAATGAGAAGCTGTGCATCTGAGACACAGCAGAAGGTATGCTAATATCTCCTTCCCTAGGAGTCAGCTGATATAAGCTGAAGTACAAGCCCTATGTCCATTACACAGTATGTTTTCACCGAGAAACAGTGGGAAAACACCAGGTTTCTGTAGGCTATCTGTAATTACTGTGTTGCCTGGATAGTGGCCACCTTCAAGCTGGTGTATTTAACATGTTTTAGGTGTTTTCCCCCTTCTTCAATTTGAAGATCGAGTTCTCTCCCCCTGTTCCCTGGATAGGAACATCACTTTTTTTTTTTTTTTCTATTCACATTTAGGAAAGGGGAAAGTTTTTATCCAGGTCTTGCTTCACAGAAATCAGAAACCTTCTCCGAAACTATCAGTTAGGTTTCAGTCAACTAATTCATTTCAATTGAGTTCAATGGATTGGCAGCCTATGAAGATAAATAAAAGACTCTTCTTTCAGAGGTCCTATTACCTGCAGGAGAAAGGCTCACTGGTGCATCAAAACTCAATTCCTCACATGATTAGAGAAAGTCCTGTTACCAAAGCAAAAGCATAAGGTAACAGAAACCGTTTAAGCCAGTTTGAAAAGTCTGGCCACTGATGGAGGTAGTTCTGCTGCCTCATCCATGCCCACATGTGCTGCTGTCCCTGTCATGTTGGCGCACATGGTGTGCAACTTGGGTCAGTTTTCTGATATCACTAAATGCTGATCTCACCAAACATAAAGTTTGTGTTTCACCTGACCAGAGGAGGAGATGTGAAAGCACTGTCAGGAAAAAATCACCACTTTTTTGAGCAGTGCAGTCTTAGATCAACTCCCCTACACAATGACTGGTTAGAGACTTTGTGTTCAAAGAAATCTGATCTGCCTGTGGCTAAAAGTTCTTTTGAACACTTTTTAAGAAAAGACTTGGTGTAGTCAAGTTGCTTTTTATAACTCCTATGCTTTAAAATACAGCAGTTATAGAGCTTATAAAATTTTTTAAAAGTTGCTAGAATTCTAAATATTCTAAGTTTTGGAGTATTTATGATATTTTCCCATGATAATAAATGCTATACATTCTGTGAAAGAGGCGTGATTTAAGTCAGATGGGTCCATGATCCCAATTTTTGGACTACACAGCAAAAGCAAAATGGCGTTCAGGCTGACTTTTACAAGAGCGTACTGGCTTTATGCTTATTCTCAGAAATTAGCTTATACAATTAACAATTGTTAAACTACACTCAGGTGAATATTGAGCTCCTAATTATACTAGTAATTCCTCTGTCTAGCATATCTGTTCCAGGAGGGTACTTCTTTAGCACTGATAGAGGAGAATTTTGTGGTAGGATTAGCCAAGTTAGGAGTCAGGCCCTGAATAAGGTTGGCCAAAAATATATTAAATCAATAATATATTACTCAAATATATCATTAATTCACAAAGGAAATGTTTAAATAGGTTTTAATTACTATTTTACTGTCTGAATACTGTTCAAATTCTTACTGCTAATCACTGATGTGCTTAATACTGTTTGTTTTGTGACTTAGAAACTTTTCTAACATATAGTCTGCTTGAGTACATGCATTTGAGTTAATTTTCTTCACTGCAAAAACTGTCAGTATAGATACGGGAAAGGAAAACCTGCCTGTGTGTCCTTGTCAGGATCCTCTGCCATCACAAAAATTGCATCATGGTTCTCAGGTAACATTGTCACTAGATTTACACTGTCATTCTTCTTCAAAACATGGTAAGTTATTAATCCAATTTATCCCTAATAGAATATTGTTCGAGAGCCTTATTTTTCCAGTGGTCCTGATAATTGTTTGATTTCATGAAATGGTGAATTGTAGCACATCTTCCTGTTTCACTGGGAAGACATTGCAGTATTTCTTTTCCATGATGAACATGATGACTTCTGGTTATAAGAGAACTGTAGGTGAAGTTCAGCTACAAAAGAACTGTAGCATGAGCAAGACCTACTGTTCTTAACTGAGATTGAAAGATAACACACTCATCAACAGCTTTTTTTTTTATTGTTATAAATAATAAAGTTAAAAAACTTGTGAATTGTTCAAAGCAATGCATGCATCCATCTTGCACCAAGTTCTCTTCTGAAAACCAGTGCTCATGTGTTGTAGCAACTACTGACATAGGTCCTCTCTTGCCTAACATGAGGCTGAATTTTTCATTAGTAAATCACGGTGTTCTGGATGGCTGATGGTGTAATGGGGAATTTCATTCAACATTACTTTAAAATTAGTTATTTCCTTTACACTTTCAATCATTTAGTAACTAAGCACTTAAATCTACAAGTGTTCATTTGTATTTCATTGTCCTTCCTTTTCAGTACTAGGTAAGAAATAATTAGAAAGCTATCTTCTTTGTGGATCCTTTCATTTTAAAATAATACCTATTATTATGTGTGTAATCAGAAATAGAGTGGCATCATTTTAAATATCTAAAATTAAAATGAAATTACATCTCATAGCTAAGATAAATTAATAAAAGGAAAACTATGACTTTTTGCAAAAGATTTCCGTAAGATGACTCTAAAATAAAAAACTTACATTCGTTTTGCCTTGTATTTTATTCTGTATCTTGTATTAGAAATTCACCTGTGTATTTTTAGGTTATTTTTGTCCTATTGACAGGAATGCTACAATAAACTGTAGAAAACAAGTAATAAGTGTTATTTGTGTATCTCATAAATATATTCTAAAATATAATATTAAAAAAATCTTTTTTTAGTGGCAAAGCTAGGGGTAGGTGTAATTTTGCTTTTATGGAATGGAAACATTTTGTTGGAAACATATTCTAGTTTCAAAATGAATTCAGAATGCTTTTTTATATAATTAGCACACATACTTGCAAAGGTTCAGATAAAATTAGAATTCAGTCAAGATGAAAAACTATTTAAAATGTCCAAAAAGGGACCTACAATTAGAGATTGGAAGGGGGTTAGGCACAATAGTGGGAATACATAATTCAAAATGTCACTCAGCACTCTACTTTGGAATAATATTAGTTGTACACTGATTCTCCTGTTTGGCAACTCAGAACATACTTTGGCTCAAAACAGGAAAATAAAAGGTACTTCACATATTTCACATGTTTCACATTCAGTGATGGTGAAAAATGGAACATTTTCTGACTGTTTCAGGAGACATCCTTTAAATAAAGTTGCTGCCTTTCACCTGGTTATGACTCAAAAACATAATTCACCAATGCACAGAATTCAGTGCAGATTTCTTAAAGTCCTCAACAAATCTGCCCTAACATTTTAGCTCATTAGGTAATGCAGCTTAACATGGGCTAGTTTGAAACACAGGAAAAAAAAAGCAGGGGGGAAAAAAGAAGAGGAAGAAAGTTAAATGAACATATTATAGGCATTTTCAGTCTTTTCAGGAGTCAAAAAACCCCATGCATTTAAATTATTCTTGCCTTGGAGTTTTATTTAGATGTTTCCTCAAGGCTTTCAGAGAAGGAGAGTTGAGAAGGAGAAAAGAGCACAGGGTAGAATAGCAGGAATATATAGCAGAAAAGACAGTATATGTGGCATGAGTGTTTATGGAAAACTGGCAGATAGTGACAGAATAGTCAGTGGACAAGAGCAAATGTCAGCATAAAAGAAATCAGTATTAAGGCCCTGAAGCATGGAGAAAACTGTCTACACACTAAACAAAACTGTTTACTTAGTTTTGATTTATAGCCACTGCATCCTGGATTTCAGTTGCTGCATGAGGCATTTCTCTTCAATCCAGACCTTCCCAGTAAATGAAAATATCTGATTTTCAAGCAACCTTTAAGAGAGAGAGTATTAGGTGACATATGATTGATGAGTATCTATAGTGTTATTAAGATTAATCTAATCTAATATACTCTGTAAGTCTAATAGTCATTGAGTTCATTGTTGCACTTTCAAAAGCTGAAATAAAAAAGGAATGGACCAAAACATTGGACCAAAACAAACCATTTAAAATGGACATTTTAAAAGGCAAGTTAAAACATTAAAAAACCTGAAAACATGTAGCTCTCAATTTTGCCTCATGTTGTCTAGTAGCATCGTGGTTACATTTTTTTGTGATGGTTGGTGAGGTGTCTGACCACGAGCCATCCTGGATGCTTTGAGACATTAAAAATGCCTTGAATCCTAACTTGTATCATCCAGTACTAACATTTCAGAGCTCTTTAGCTGCTTGCAACCATTCCACATTAAATTGAACTTCATCCACAGATAGCTGATCAAGCAACAATTCTGGCCAGAGGTGGTCCTTCCTCAGTTTGTTCTTTGTGTCTTTTATCCATAACTACCCACAGAAGTAGCTCTGGGGGTCTGCCTTATTCAGAGGGACTACCCAGAAGAAGTTGTCTGTTTATAGACTGAAGTTACATTGTGCAGATAAGAGCAAGGTAAAATTTAATAAATTAGCAAAGTAATGTAAATACATGTAGTTAATGGTTGAGGGAGGGATTGTACAGAAGCCCTTATCTTCATTTTTGCACACCTGTGAATAGATGGGAATTTAGAGTGACATTGCATGTTTTGGACATTGTAAATGTCCAACCATGTAGGACATACCTCACAGACCTTCAGAAAAATATGAAACAAATTCCATCACATAGATAGTGCCTTTTCAGCAGACTGTCTGATGTGGTCAGGGCCCTGGGACATGGGGAGGTGTTCACTGCAGAACACATGGACTTCAGTATGTTTTACTTTTTAGCTGCTTAGCATCACCTCTCTCTGAGATGCCATTTCTGTGGCAGAACCAACCAGGTGAGTATTCTTCATCCACTGAAGTGCAAACTCACTTAAACTAATTTAAGCTAGCTTTTCACTGGAGCTAATGAGTTGTCTTTATGTAGTCAGTCCAAACATAGCTTTACACCAACATCCAATAAAACTTTTAAACTACTGAAAGTGGCAACTTTTTTAATCAGTCCGTTGAAATACCATTCTGTTTACCCAGTCTACAAATGAGCACTTCCTGCAGGTCACTGCAGAAGTCTGAAACCAGCAATCTTAGCAATAGCCAAAAGTAGAGAATTTACCTTTTTGGCAGTTCCACATTTATTCTAAGTAATACCTGAAATAGCATTTGGAAGCCACCTTGACTTTTATTTAGGTGGCTTCTAAAGCTATATCATCTCATTCAGTCAGCTCTTTGATTTATTGATTTGTTTTCAGTACTGATTATGGGATGCAGTAGGCCTTAGTGCAGGCATGTGGCAAAGTAGTTGCCTGATTGGGGATACAAGAAACAGGAGTGCTTAGGAAATAAAGAGAACAAATGAAAGGACTAGCATAAAACTGCTATCTTGAGTTGCTCTCAGAAAATAAAATGCAGAATTTCACCTACTATGAAAATTTTATAGAATGAATATTAATGTTATGAAGAGAAGTAGGGTGGATTTGCATTATGTATTTGACTTGTCCCAGGAGTGAAGAGGCTGACACAGACTTGTAACTGCATTAACTGTAGCCAAATTTTAATTAAAGATGATTGATTGTTGAGCTTTCTGTTAATTAACCTCTTATTCTGCATTTTCCTACAGAATGCCCTTTCAAAATCAGTTTTTAAATTTAACCATCAAAAATACAGTAATGAATTTCACTTACAAAAGATGCCGTGAAATAGAAATCCTAGAAAAAGAAAAGAATGCATAACAAATAAAATACAACTGGATTTGAGCTCACAAAGGTTTTCATGAAAACCAAAAATTATTGAAATCTAATCGCGTTACTGACCATTTCAAGAAGCCCAGTCCTCAGAAGCTCATAGAAACCTGGTCCTTGTAATACAGAGGTAAGCTCTCATAGATCCATTTTAATAACAGAAAGACAATAAATTAATTTTTAAAAGATTTTGCCTGAAAACCTCTCCCCCAACTAAATGCAACCAACTGTGTTTCCTCTGAGCTTTTATTTCTCCACTTTGTCTTGGTTTTAAAATTAAATGTATATTCAATCACAAAATAAAATTTCATCATCTGTTCTGTATGATTTGCTAACAGGGTTGTGCACTATGTATGATTCCTCATCCTGCCATAATACAAAGGTCAGATTTGTGATACGAATGATTAAAATAATTTACCCAAGATAACAAAGGACACTTGGTTCCTAATGGAAAGCAGCTCCTTTCTAAATCACATAATTTTTTTAGTCATGTGTACGATGAAGAAACCCTCTACATACAGTGACATAGAGAAAGGGAGGGATTCTTCTCTAGTCAATACAGTGAAAACAAAAACAGCTGCTCTACATCTAATCAGGAGTCATGCCATCACTCTCTGGCTGCCCCACAAACGGCATCTTTAATGCATCTTGTCAGTGACAATCTAATGCAAATTTCAGCACCTTTACTTCACATTGCAAAACAGATCATGATTCACAGAAAACTACAAGGAAAACAAGGCTGTTAAAATGATTTACCTGTTTTGGGATGGCACACTGTTCCGTTCAGATTGAGATTTAGGGCGGGATTAATCTAAACACTGAAGTCATCTCAACTCTGGAGGCCTAAGCCAAATTGTTTCTCTGTACTCCATCAGTGTGTGTCCAGGAAAAGACATAGACACCACCAGACAGTGATCACCTCATTTTAACCCAGGTGTCAGCAGTAGTGTGATGAATGGCTTCCTAAGGTACCTTTCTCTTTTCACTGACTACAGGGGAAGCACAGAGTAGACATCTTATTTTATAAACTAAAATCAGGTGAGATTAAACTCAACAAACTTCGTGGGAGGTGCAGAGAGCAGGATCAGGAAAAGATGAACAGAGAACAATGAATGGATAGTTATTCAGTATTTCTTTTTAGGCTCACCTCTCAATGTGTGCCCTATCCATTATTTACTGCCCTCCATGCAAATGCAGCACTGAATAGAGAATCACTCATTTTCTCATGGGCTTTTCCATAGTGCTGTCATTGTAGTGCTCTAGTTCTCCACAAATATTAATGAATTTATCTTCCTGACACCCTGGTTGTGTTGGTATCTTTCTCTTGCAAGTTGTGAGTGAAGACACTGAAAAAAAGGAAAAAAAGGTCCTCTAATACTGTTTCCCTCATGTAACATGCCTTTCAGCTGGATTTTTCAGAGAACTTGGCAACTTCAGGGTTTCATAAAGTCAAAGTACAGTTCTTTTTCACTTCTGCTGCACTTATTTGCCCTTAGCATTCAGCTGAGTTGTCTCCAGGTGTTTTAACATGGATATGCAGAGAAAAAAGAAGGGAAAGTAGGGACCCAAGTTTTAAGTTCTCTGCCATATTCATGACACACTTCCTAAGATTTGCAACCAGATTTGGACCTTTTTCACTGTTCAGCTGTTCACTGTTCAGCTTTGACTCATTCCCTGTCTGAATGTGCTTCCTGTATTTCCCCTCTTGGCTGGGAGATTGGTAGTTTTTTGGGCTGTGAACAGTTGGACTCAATGATCTTAGAGGTCTTTTCCAACCTTTATGATTCTATAATTCCATGCTTCATATATCCTCAGACATAAACAGTCACAATCCAAGCCACTTCCCAGGCCCCTTGCAGATGTGAACAGGCCCTTTTGGACTGTGCCTAGGCAGAACAGAGCGGGTGTGCTGGGCTGGGGACAGAAAGGGCCATCAACAAGTTAAATAAAGATGCTCATAAAGTGAACGTGAGCATTGAACCCCTGACCATAGACATTGCTGGCTCTTCTTTCTCTGCAGGTGAATTACCCAGGTGAACAGGGGTAATTATCTCTTGGATGTCCAGGCCGTGGCAGAGGACACGGGACAATGTGCACCATGGCACGGACACCAATCCTGCTGGAGGAGCTGGGCCTGGGCAGCGTGGGAATAAGTGTTTCAGTGCCACTTGGTTTCAGCAGCAGGAGCTGATCCTTGGTGCTCTTATTTAGCACAAACACTCCTCCAGCGCCGTGCAGTGAGGGCGTCCTGGACGTAAGACAGAATGACCTGTGGAAGGGTGTGACGGTCCTCTTTCCACAGCCCCGCTCCATGCTGTCAGCCTTGGAATATGTGCATTGAAGAGTACAATAACATTCTATGAAAACACTGGTGGTAGTGTTGTAGCTGAGATGGGCTGGAGACACAGGAGCAGCAGAGTTTGCAGGAAGAAATTAATTTTTTTATTAATTATGGAATAATGAAAAATAAATTTTTAATCACCTGGCTTTAAATCATGTTTGTGTTTCAAAACCAGGGTGGGGTTCTTTTGGTGTTAAACAGCCCCAGCCCCTGAAAAACAACAAAAGAAAGCCTTTTTTGTTTATGAAAGGATTGCTGCCAGAAAAATGTTTTTGCCAGTGCTGTGATCTGTCCAGGCTGTGTGGCAGGGGTACCCAAACTGGATAGGTTAACTGAGTAAGCTTTATTATTTCAGTGACTTTTAATTACTCTATCCAGATAAAACAGACTATTCCTCTTATGAGTAAATAAAAAAATGTTACAGGAAAAACTTAGAATGAAAGTCTTAAGTACCATGGTCTGATTTTAATTTAATCAAAGTTAAACCATGATAAGCACAAATGATAGATTAGGATAAGAACAAACAATGTTTATAAAATCAGCATAAGTCTTGGTCTGTAACTTGATATAAAAATAAGAAGTGAATAGGATATTCAGTATTGCCAAGCTAGTAGATTTCCAAAGTTGAATATGGGATTAATCAGAATCCATTAATCTTAATTTTTCATCTGACCAAATATAAAGAAATTTTACTTTTTTTAGCCTCCTTGATCATTTTTACCATTTACATTTCTTTGTTTGCACAAAACAATCATGTACTGATACATTCCTGCTTTTAATGGGGGTATTTTCTGTAAGAAACTGTGCAAAAAATAGATTTGACATTGCACTTCTTCTGTCTTCACAAGTCCTTCTTTATCTTCGCATCCATTAGCTAGCTGTTTGCAATATGGATTTATTTCAGTCTGCTTCTTACACCATCAAGGTCTTTAAATCAAGTTCTGCCCCTGTACATGAAAACACTTCTTAATTTGCAGTTTCACATTATACAGAGATTAACAGTAGGTTATTAACAGAGCAAGGTTATTAAGAGCATGTATAATATTATTTGAACGATAGCAGAATCCCATGGAATCCCATTTCAGTATAACTTTATTAGCGACAGAAGTATTCTGTGCTTTTTCCTAGAAGGACCAATAATAAATTACTGCAAATCAGTATGCATTTTAATCTCCTTTTCAGCAAGCAGTTGACAATTTTGTGGTCTATTAGAGGCCGTGGTTGCTCAGATTAAGTGTTGAGAAATGAATGTACTTTACCATTGGCAAAGCTAATAATAGTATTGCTATTATTTCAAAGAATTTTCTTTCTGGTTTACTTAAAATCATTGCAGAGACATTTGGAAATTTTTGAGTTTAAGCCTAGCATTTAGTATGCTAATTTCCTAAACTCTGATGAGAGCCAGATCCCATAATGTCTCGCTTGAACATAATCCAGGAAGGAGAACAGGGGAAGCACAGAAGTTGTATCAGCTAATTTGGTTTGTAAGGTGCTAGAGGTGATAATTTCTGGCTCTAAATGGGGCTTGTTACTATGCCTCAGCAGAATGTCTTTGCCCCGCAGGCCCAGCTGGCATCAGGTATGGCTGAGGAGTGTGTTCCCCCCTGCCTTGCTGCAGGCACCCACATGGACAGCAACCCGGCCAGAGCTGTGCCTAGGGAACCCTCTCCAGATTGCTCACAACACCCTCACTGATGGTTCCACCATCAAACCACATGGCAGGCGTAAACATCTTAAACTGCCGTGACTGTTTATAAAGTAATCATAAAGGTCTAAGCTCTTAATCAGCACCTGTGCTGAAAACACTGTAGGCTGAGAGGAGTCCACTAATGCATCAAGAGCATACACCTACACATACCAAACTCTTCTTGTCCAAGCTAAGGTAATACTTTCCCTGTAAAGTTTCAAAATCTCACAGTTGTTCTCCATTCTTATTTCTGTGAGACCTTCTCATAAATTTCTTGCAAAATCAACCTAGGTGCACAAAGATGCACTTTAAAAACACTTGTTCTAGTTTTCCACTGGAAAAGTAAAAGAATGATTTGCAGTTTAAGGATAGATGTATTGTAATTTTTTGACCAAAATATCCTTAAACCTAGGAGCCTTGTTTTACCAGCACTTTTTTTATTTAAATTCCCTGCTGTTGCACAGCATCTGCAGCATATCCTGTGGGATGCTCATATAGATGAGCCCCTGGCTGCTATCAGTGCTTTTTAATCTTCATATTGTCCAGCCCTACTCAGACAAGGACTGTGGTGCAGTTCCAGACTTAATTTTCTCTGGTGACAAAACCAATTTAATAAATTTCAGTCCTTTCTCACCCCAGTTACTCATTCCCTCCTTGTACCACAATATATCACCTCCTTAGCTGGGCCCATGTTGCAGGACAATGTGTGTTCAGTGCCATGCTCTAAATTAGATTAGTGAAATAATCTGTGTTGAAAAGACCCCTTTTTTTTCTTTCTTTCTGCAGTATTTTTCTTAGCTCAGAACATTTTGTTGATCCTACTTAGTAAAATCTTATCAATGGTTCCACTGGCAGAGTGAGGAGATAAATATCAGTAAGAGAATGGAAGCAAGTAGCTTGAGAGGAAAATATTTTCAGAAGGAAAATTGTTCACAGACCTCTATGCTTAGAGACTGGAGAACCAGGAACACCTGTTTTCTATGATACGGAAACCCTGCAGTGCAAAAAAGCCTTGAAAACAAATTTAGTCATAACTATGAAATCCACAGATATTAAGAGCTCCTAAAGTCTAACCAGTACTTTGCAATATTTATTCAGGACAGAAATTTGTTATTTGTTTCCTAATTTTATTCATCTCTCTGCCTGGGTCCTAAATTTGCAGATCTGTAAGATCTAGCTTTGCACTTCCCATTTGAAAAGCTATTTTTTCTGATTCAGAAGAAGGTTCTGCACCCCCATCACTCAGAACATTTTTGTTGTATGGCTTCTTTTTAGCTAAGAGAGTGAGGTAAACTGACACGGCAGACAAAGTCTTGAACACATAACCTGTGACATTTGTGAAACACACATAGCTTCTGTGCACAGTGCAAAGCAACAGCCAAAAAGTCCATGGCTGAGATCCCAACAAGTAAAGAAAACCCTGGAGACACCTCTCTCACCTTTAGGCTTAGGTCATAGGTATGTAGGACATCCCTACCCCGGCTCGGTGGGGTCCATGGCCACGCAGGGCAGCGCTGTGGGGAGCTGGGCTGTGACACCACCAGGGCAGGAGCTGACAGTCCCAGGGGGGCTGACGTGGGGTCCTGGGCCCTGGGCAGGGCAGGGGGAGCCCTGGGTACGGGCAGGGAAGGGAGCTTCTCCATGCCCTTGGGGCCACGAGAGGCCAAGAGTCAGGTCAAGGAGTGATGGGGTGAGGGAAGATAATATCAGACAATAAATCTGCCAGAATGCACCTGGCATGGGTTAGGTGACAAATTGCAATGAAAAATTGTAGCAGATTTAACAGTTTGCTGAATGCAATTTGTTATGATATTGATATAGAAATAAAATATACTCTATGCCTTCAAGACACTGGAAAGCAATCATAAAATTACTGCAACCAATAAACATACCACAATGAAAACAGAAATATAAAATAAATTTTTAAGGCCTTGTCTTGCCTCCTATGAGAGGGGAGGAGTCTGCTCTATTGTTATAGAAACCACAGGAAAGATTTTCAACAAAAGTTATAGCAAACGTATTTTGATTCAAGCCTGACTGATCCTGCCTCCTTCCTCCTCCCACTGCATTCCTGATTTGAATAAACAGGGTTTGATATGTGGGTCTCTCATTGCTCGCCTTTCCCTTTTATCTCATGGGTTTCTGTGGGATGTTAGTCCCCAAGGGGAAGATAAATATTTTGCCCCCTTCCACCTAATTTTATGAATAGGTAAAGCTGTTTAACAAAAAAATTAAAGTAAGTAGAGAGCCAATCAGTTGTCTGGGGCTTTCTCCTACCTTGAAGAAATAGTGTTCTTACTGGAAGGTTTTCTGAAGGACAGGAAGTGCTCTGCAGCTTTCATAGCAAGAGGATGGGCAGTGCGTTTCAGAAGGGCAGCACTCGGGTGTTTGGGCAGGCGTGGACACCCCAGTTCCCCAGTGCCCCATCCCCACCCGTCCCACCCACGTCTCAGCCACTGTGTGGCAAAGGAGACCGAGGAACCAGAGACTTTTACTTGCAATGTTACATCAGCTCGTCCCTAACAAATGTGTCCACCTACAAACCTCTGAATGGGAGGACTTTGTCCAGAGAAGCACTGGGATGTGGGAAGGACCTGTCCTACCTGTTACGCAGCTGCTGGCTTTATTGTGCTTTCTTCTGAGTTTCCTTCACTTCAGTTCTTTCAGCAAAGAAAACGTAATCTCGCTTTCCTCCATTGTAAACCCTACTGTGCATTGTTTGGAAATGGTTATGAGAAGGAGCACTTGTTCTAAGCTATAAGGGTTTAACATTTTATTTTGAACTGGAGTGAGAATGGGTCCTTTGCAATTCTCTTACCGTTGCTTTTGGACAGTTTATATTTTATATGAGGCTGGATCACATCAAATAGCTGCAACATGCTTTTTCCCCAGTGATAGTTTCTAATTACTGCTTAACTATAAAACTGAATGAGGAATTAAATGAGCAGCAGAACGACAGAGTTCAACCACAACATTCAAAATGAAAAATAAACTCAGCCGGGAGTGGCAGGGGGGGAGGAAAACAACAACATGTGCAACCCATTTTATAATTCAGGACAGTCTTGAACATTTCAGCTATTGCTTCAGCTTGGCAGAACAAAAGGCAGAAAAAGGCAGATTACCAGAACACCCCAGCTTTAGGATTTGTATGACGAAAAGGTGATTTATTTTGTTGACTTTCTCTATGGAGATTTATGTTCTGATTTGTTGATTTATAATTATGATAATGGTTCCATAGGTCTAATGCAAAAAGTCCTTCATTTCCAGATATCACTTTCAAGCTGTCATTTCACAATATGTAGTCCCTAACCACTCATTCCTGCCTCCCCATATTGTACCACCTCCACAGTTGTGTCAACAAAACTGTTTGTGGAACTGCAATCTAAACTGGATCACTGAACTGATTCGGATTACAAATAACATTTGCTTTGGAGGGGACAGGGCGTGGGAATGAGCAACTGGGGGCAGAAAAGGGCCGGCTGAGATGGAGAGAAGGAAAAAGAATGGGAACTCATTAAACTAGTCTTACCACTGATTTTTGTGGTAACTTACCACTCAATTATTGTGTAACTCTGAATTCATACTCACCCTTTAGCTAGCACAGCTATGCTTTTCACCTAGTATTAATCACACATATTGAATTCTTGTTCCCATTACATTTATTACAAACAAGAGGATAAATTCCTTGAAGAGTTTATGAACCATCAGTTGAGACTACATTAATCCCATGTACTGTTCCTACTCTACCAAATAAGTCAGTAGCAAACATGGCTACTGCAGATGTCTAACCCAAAACTCAGGGAGTTCAGTGAAGGTACACCTGGCTAAATAAGCAAGAGCCAGGGAGTGAATTCTAGCCCTGATCTTAATCATTGCCACAGTGATTTGATAGTTCCTTGCCCAGCTCTGCACTGGCCTGTCACATCTTGCTTGTTAAGGCAGTTCTTATATAAGAAGAACTAACCTGAAGCAATGTGGCTACAGGTCAGAGGAAACACGTGGACTTCAGGCCAGTTACTCATTCCAATCCCACTTTGGTTGTGCAATATCAAGAGACCTGACTCTTAAGCTTTCAGAAGGCTTCAGGTCAGAATCCAGAAACTGGATTGCCAAAACGAGTTATTCATATTTGAATGGATACTGAAAGCTGGAGAGGAGCTTTTTGCAAGGGCTTGTAGAGATAAGACAGAGGAACAGTGGCTTTAAAATAAAGGAGGGTAGAATTAGATTTGATAATAAGAACAACTTCTCTACTGCGAGTGTGGTGAGGCACTGGAACAGGGTGTCCAAGGATGCAGACCCCTATCCTGGAAGTGTTCAAGGCCAGGTTGGATGGTTTGCTGAGCAGCCTGGTCTAGCTGGTGACATCCTTGCCCACGGTAGGGTTGTTGGAACTAGATGATCTTTTAAGTCACTTCCAACCCAAACCATTCCATGATTCCATGAATTTCACACAGAGAAGTGTAAGCAACACAAACGCACTTGCAGCTCTCTATATTTTGCCTAAAATAGATCTGGAACTAAAGGAATTCAGGGACTGAATTAGAAGCTGATTCCATGAAAGGATGATTCCTTCTTGTAAAAGTTACCCAGTGATTACCCAGTGTGATTACCCAGTGACCTGGAACAATAATTTAATGACATCAGTGTGTTAAGTAAACAATTTCACAACCAAACAGTTGAGTGACCTACATGCAACTCCTTATTTATAGCACAAGTATCAACAGTACATAAAATTGTAATTAAACATAATGGATTGTTTCTCATAGGTTGATCAAAGAGCTGCTAAAATAATTGCTAATATGTCATCACCTTGAAAAATCATTTTGCCATATCTTAAAGTATTATTTCACGGATTTATGTCAGCTTTCTCTTAAAGAACAATCGTATCCCAGCTGCCCTATCAATCCACATAAATAAAAACCTAAAAATCTGCTAACTTGTAACAGTGATACAGTGTAATAATTTGACTTTTGTTATCAAAACACCCTTGGGATTATGGGTAGGAGTAAAGTGTCTCTCTTTAATAGAAAAAGGTAAGATCTTATGTTCTCTTGAGAAGAAAATCAGCACCAGCAAATCAGCATTTCCTAATTTCCAAGTAATTATTATTTGACTAGCTGTTGACCCGCAAATAGTTGTGGTTTGCAGCCTAGCATGTTCTGTAGTAGGATAGAACTAAGTACAGTCTAAGTTAAAATATCAGAGTCAGGTTGAATGGAGTAAAAGAAGTCAAGATTTATGATTTCTCTGAATGCCTGCCTGTGAACACTGCTGATAGTGGATAATGTTTATGGGCAGAGACATGCAGATGCTATTACTTAATCCTGCTTAAACAAAGGTTATTTTTTGACAAGATTGTGAATGTCACTGCCATAGACCAATTAGTGCCCCATGTATTATCTTTTGACAAGAGTGGTATGTAATTCCTCATGTATTTGGGCTCCCATTGGAAGCATTTGACAGTGAATGACCCTCCAAAAATATTTAATCAAGCTTGAATTTACCAGGAGAACTACAGACATAACAGGTTTCCTTCTAGCACAGGATGCCATGGTATGCAATTTTTTCCTCCTGTATTGAGGTGGAGAAATGTGGCTGTCCAACTCCTACCCCTGGTCGTGAACGTCTTTATCCTGTTAATAAAAATCATCACTTTTCTCATTCCAGTTTCACCCACAGCTAACAGACAGATAAATAAAAACCCCAGAATTTACAATATAAAAAAATCATGCTTCAATTTTTTTTTTCACAGAGGTAATTGCCAGATTCTGATCAGATACAGCCTGTATCATTTTGGAGGAATGAATCGACATCCTCAGCCTCAAAGAACAGTTACAGAAGGGAATGACAGTATTTTCCTTCCTGCAAATGCCTCCACATTTTTATTACATCTGAACAATGCAGTCATAATGGAAAAGAACATCCAGTGAACAACAGCTCTGTAAGTGTGCTGTATGAGGAGACATGTATGAGGAGCTCAAAGACTGTGATTTAACTGACTCTTAGAAGTGGAATAAACAGAGCAGGATGATTTTCCAAATTCTGAACAGGAAGACCTGCAGTGCCTAGAGTGACACGTGATTTCTGGGCCATGGTTTCACACTACAAAGACTATCTGCAAGATTTTTACTTTCATGTTCAACCTCACACTGTGGCGCCACAAACAATTTTTCAGCAGTGCTGAGGGTCTGTTTTCAGCCTCGTGCCACAGTGCAGGGCAGCAGGAGAAAAAAAGAAAATCTGAAGACAGTTTTTTCACTGAGCACTTTATGCCATGAAAACACATCTTGAGTACTTTTCAGATATTCACCTTAGGGAAATCAAAAGAATGAAAAACACAAGTTCTTCTCAAAAATTCATACCTTTTAATAACAGCTCAGAATAAACTGTCAAAGACTAGCACACCAATATTCATTAGTCACAAAAAAAAATTCCTAAAAGTAAAGTATGCCACCCAAGAAGTATAAAGGTTATTCGTTATGGATTTTGTTCTGTCTTAGGAAAGAAATTGTGTTCTAATTGCCTTTTCTGATGTACAGATATCAGTTTCTTCTTGTAGGCATTAAAATCTCTGTAGAAAAGGGGGGGGTTCCATAAATAAAACAAAGAAATTAAAACCTACACTACATTCCTGGCAAGTCTGACCAGAGAGATTTTAAAGCTGTAACTGAAGTCACTGCAGACAACAGCTGAAGTTACTGCAAAATAAATTAATTGTTGAAACAGATGACAGAAATTATGTTCTCTTATACATGGAATATAAAGTGAGAATTATTTGTTACCTAGAAGCAAAGTGAGAACTATTTGTTAACTACAAGCTGTGGATTTAAGCCAGTTTTCCAGCAACTTCAAAACTAATAAGATTTATATAAAGCATGGGATATTCTGTGTTTCTAAATTTATAACTAGAAAAAAATAGGCGATATTGTCCAAATACATATATTTTACTTCAAAATTTAGCTGCAAGGTAATACTACTGGTTTAGATTCAGTTTAAAGTTACTTTCCAAAACTGCAGCCTACCGAATGGGGAGCACCATAAACCTCATTCAAATATCAGTGAGAAGTTCAGCACAGTTTTATTAGTCATTAAGAATAGTGCTCCCAGTTTCCCTAGTGTGAGTCATGAAGCCAAGCAGGCAATTATGTAAGGCAGCTTCTGGTAAGGATAGAATGAAATAAAACGGATCATTTTAGTTACAAAGATCTCAGACCACTATGAAATGCTATGTTGTGTGCTCCCATCAGCTTCAGTAAGTATTAAGTGTTGGCTGTATCTCAGAAATCAGGGCTTGTTTTGCTAAAAGTTATGTTGATAATTTTTGTAGCCAGATTACTGTGTATCATTAAAATTTATTTAAAATAAATTGAAAGATACCAATAAGAATCCAGGAGAACAAAGGGAACAAGGCGCTCAAGGACTAGTTTCCTGTGTAGGGTAAATCAGAAGAGTTTCTAGATTTTAAAGACTGTGTATTAATCCATGTCTGCTAAAGACTTAATCCTTTAAGTACACAGATGCAGACAACACTTCAGTGAATTTATTTTTCTGCTGAGGGTCTACATACAGATTCTTGCTCGTCTCACCCATTCCCACTTAAAACAGTCTGCATGTTCAGAACCTACCCTATGTTATCAAGAGTAAGGAAAACATAGTCTTAAGTTGTCAAGAATCAGAGACCTGGAACTCTGGGAAAGGAATTTTTCATCCTGTGTTTTGTTGTACTTGAGGTCTTACCTATTGAGAGTCTTTTTCCAGTCTTCAAGCAGGAGCTTGGCATTTTTCTTTCACAAAAGCAGCAGTTTGGCCATGGTCCCCTGGCAGCAGGAACATGGTTTCTGCAGAGCACAAAGAAGGGTTCAGAAGCCAAACCACTGTGCTTGCTTCCCCATCACAATAAATTGCCATCTGAAAGGTGCCAGATCGACAAAACTAGAAATTCAGGTAAACAGTGGCCTAATAGAAAAGGAACTGGTTTTTCACTGCTTTTTCAAATATATCTGGAAGGAGATGGTGCCCATGTATATCACCAAAGGCTAGTTCCTCGTCAGTAAATCCTGTAGAAGTATGGCAACTGGCAGAAAGGAGACAAGTTGCATGTCTGAAGAAGAGTGATGCAGAGTAATGACAAGGATACGCTGAATTGTTAAGAAATTAATGTTTTTCAAAGTATATATTTCAGACATGAGGTCACTTCAGGAGGGCCTCAGGAATAGGTTAACAAAGTAACTTCACTGGATGAGGAGGAGAGAGAAAGCTAAAACGACCAGAAATATGTGGGTAAGCACTTACATTTTGTCCTCTCAATCTAGCATCTGGGGAAATAAAAAAAATTTAGCAAGAGTCTGAGAGAAGTGATCCCAAACTATTAGGATCAGATCTGTGTGTTCCCAACCCTTTAATTTTATTTGCAGACTGCCCAGTGCCATTTTATTATAAAAGTTCGTGGCAAGCAATTTAAATGTTTCCAAGGACCAGATGCAGACAACTTACCACAGTCTTTCCTTACACAGTCTCTGAATGGCATAATTTTAATCTACTGTTGATTATCATTTAAAAATATTTTATTTTACAGAGAACTTATTGAACTACTTTCAGTGGTCCTGAAATAAAACTGCAGTGGTGGATCAAGGTCCTAGTCTTGAATAATGGTTCATGTGATAAAATCTGTCTCTACAAGGAAGTCTAGACCTGTCTTCCTAAACCTCATCCTCCAAACCACCACCAAGTCTGTAGCTGACATACCAGGAATTTTATTTGTCGTCTTTGGAGCTGAGCATCTATTTTAACACTTTTGCTTAAATTCTTAATAATTTTAAATAGCACTTCACTAAATTATTCTTTTAAAAATGTCTTAGCTATCCACTAAATGAGACCATCAGAGAAAGCTTTATCTCTCTTCTCCCTTCTTTGCTGAAAACGGACAACAGTTATTAAGAGATAACGTGAATTGTGATAAGCATTTCCACTTTGTGATATCAAAATTTCTCTTCACATTTGGTAGGAAAAACTAATTACTTAATTTAGCCATTATGAGGTAGATTTTAGAAGTGAAAAATTCATACATTACAGAAACTGCAAAACAAAATATATTACTGAAATTAAGTTAAAGGGTACCAATGTCACATGAGGCAGAGGAGCTGGTAGGGGACACTTTATATTCTGCATCTAGTCACCTGACATGTGTCAGCATCTTCAAGGTTACCCCTCGTCACATGAGAGGCATCGGTTTCCACTAAGCATGGGAGCTACTATTACAGCAAGCTTAAACCCAGAATGGTTATGCTCCTCCATTCATAGCAGTATTTAAAGTATTTGTGCCTATTTTATAAGCTCTTTCTGGCCTAAATACTTTTGCCGCTTTACAGTGCAGGGTACAGTGTGTGCTGTGCTCTGGAATATCTACTATCTGTACTGCACACGCAGCTGAGACATGAATCATTCCATTGTAAGTCAGTTACTACATTACCGAGTTTCCTTTGTCTATAGATTTCTTTCTACCCGTGTTAGAATAGCTAAATCTTTGTCTCTAGTTTTATTAAACATAAACCTTGCAGATATTTTGTCTTAGTTGCATTATATATCTCGTATTAAACTGAGGTATAATAATAATAATTTTTAAAAATTATTTTACCTTTTCTGAAAATTGATATGCCCTCTCCCTCTTGAAATACACAGCTATTTAAGAGACTTCTGAACACATGATCTTGAAAGACTTTTGGCACACAATAACAACATTTGAACTGTGAAACAAAATCACCTTACAGTGTCATAAATTATTGAGTATTGACATTTGTATCACACAGCCTGTTTCTGAAGCTCCAAGAAACAGGTCCATATATCTTTTGAACTCATAGATATTTTTGCTATCTAGATATCAGAATGTATTATACAGTACTTTGGGACAACCACTGAAGCACAATAAACCACACAAAACCCCCTTATTTTCATGTAATTAATTGAAAGAAGTCAATGGGCTGCTTTTCAGTGGTACTTACCACCTAGCAGCACCCAGTGCCTCTGGACAGAGTGGAAAGATGTTGCACTGAAGTAAAAATATGACTTTAGAAGCAAGACCTCCTCAGTACTAATTTTAGAAGATCTGGAAAAGGTAAATATATTACTATGCACATACTTAGGTGTGTATATGTTGGTTTTGTACTATGCTGTTTATTTATAAGTGGTATCATACATATTATAATATCATTATTGATATAACTTGGGAAATTTGTGGACTATATCACATATATGGACGTCCTTGTGAGGCTGATAACAGAATGAATGAGGAACACAAAAATGCAGTCTGTGCTTCTGTGTTAGTGATTTAATGTACCAGAGAAATATGCATTTGTCTTTCTTTTGCGCTTAGGGATGTGATATACAGCAAAGCACATCACTGGTGTTCAGAGCAGTTTCCCTCCAGAGGTAATAAAGGTTGAAGAAACACAGAGGGCCACCACTCAGGGGAGCTCATGTGAAGCGTGAGCTCAAGGTCCTCCAGCAGTCACCTGCCACACATGCACTGTGTGTGCCGCGGGCCACAAACCTAGTTGTTGTTCTGGGTACTACTGGAAGGCATTTAAAAATAATGTAATTATCAGGCACAAGTCAACGTGGTCACCAGCAGTGACAGTCAGTGCTGTTCAATGTATGTATCAACAACGTGGGTTCACAAAGGGAAAGTCCTGTTCAACTAATCTGATATCCTTCTCTAATAAGCTCACTCATTTAGTGGATGAATGGAAGGTGGTGAATGTAGCTTTTCTTGATTTTATTAAGGCCTTTGATACTGTCCTTCATGTCATCTTCCTGTACAAGTTGTCCAGCGGTGGGATGAGCAGGTTCACAGCGTGAAACATGAGGAACCCGCTGAAGAGCAGGGCTCAAGGGGTTGCAGGGAATGGGGCCACATGTGGTTGGTGACTGGTCACCAGCAGTGACAGTCAGTGCTGTTCCATGTATGTATCAACAAACTGGATTCAGGATTGAAGGTACTGTTAGCAAGTTTGCTGAAGATACCAAACTGGGAGGTGCTGTTGACTCTCTTTAGGGACAATAGGACTCACAGAGGGATCTAGATAGACGGGATCATTGGACAATGATTAATAGGATTAAATTCAGCAAGTCTAAATGCCATATTCTGCACATAGGACTGGAACACAGGTATGAATTTGGAGAGGACCAGCTGCAGAATAGCCCTGCAGAAAGGGATCTGGGAATGCTGGTTGACAACAGTTTCAGTACGAGTCAGCAGGGACCCCAGGCAGCCGAGAGGGCAAATCCCATTCTGGGCTGCATCAAACACATCACCAGTCACTCCAAACCAGTTGATTATCCCACCGATCTCAGCACTGGTGGGGCCTCACCTGGAGCACTGCTCGTAGACCTGAGCTCCACAATTTAAGAAAGATGTGAATGTCCTTGAACGCGTTCAGTGTAGGACAACAAAGCTAGTGAAAGGGCTGGAAAGAATGTCCAGTGAAGAGTAGATGAGGACTTTGAACAAGTTTAGTTTGGAGAAAATGAAGATGACTGGTGACCTCATTGCTCTCCACAGCTTCCTCAGGAGGTGGAGAGGGAGGTGCTGAGTTCTTCTTCATGGGGTCCAGTGATAGGATGTGCAGGAAGGGCTCAAAGCTGAATCAGGCTAGGTTCTGACTAAATATTAGGAATCTTTCTTTACCCAAAGGGCGGTCAAACCCTGCAACAGGCTTCCTAGAGAGGAGATTGATGCCCCAGGCCTGTCAGTGTCTAAGAGGCATTTGGACAATACACTTAATAACAGGGGTTGATATTTGATCAGACCTTAGTTGCTTAGGCAGTTGGACTGGATGATCGCTATAGGTCCCTTCCACCTGAAATATTCTGTTCTAGTCTATATTATATTCCATTCTGTTCTGTTCTGTTCTGTTCTGAAGATGCAATACAGATATACAGTTCTGGAACCACAGTAAATGTCAGCAAGACAAAACTCACTTCTTCCACTTTGCATTGCACTACCTGCTGATAGAGATGTACCACAAGCATTAGAAAGAAACCTTAAAAAAGGTTAGGTTTCTTCTGAAACACATGCCTATCACTTGTGTATACATTTCTGACACACTTACTTGTGCATTCTCACAAAACACATTCTCATCATCTGTAAATAGTGTGGTGACTCCAGGTTTATTCCCAGAAAAACATTTATTTCGCAACCTCATGTATATATGTATGCAGAAATAGGCAGAGATTTAATATGTTACTTAGACAAATGTTGTAAATACCTAATCACTAAGTAATCTCACAGAGATTTCAGTGGAAGTTGAATTCTATGTATATAGCCCTTAAGCAGTCATTGGCAAGCAAATAGTAACCCACAATCCAAAGAAAGAATATGAATTTGCACACTATTTTTCACCAATATGGAATGTATTTTCTTATATTTCTTACTATTGTAATCAAGAATTTTACGTTTTAGTTAAAGGTCTATATTCACTTTTAAATATGGAGGTGCTTTAAAAACCAGCTGGTGAAAAAACTAAACAGTTTATTTTATTTTTTTATTTCCTTTAGACAACAGAAGAGAATGCAAAGTTCCCGCAAGTTATTTTGCACCAGGCTGTAACATCTCTGCTGTGCATTGGCCCACAAATTCCACCATTTTCATTTTTGTTGGTAAACTAATGAAAGATCAGTCAGCTGTGATAGTTTCCAGTTCAAACAAGCCAAAAGCATTTATGTATGAGATGTACCCATGGCTTTCATGCACTGCTTTATCAGTAGGAGTTAACAAGGAGAGCCATGGTTTCCGCATGCAGAGCCAACATTCCACTCATACCAGTGGAGAGTAATGCTACTGAGGTTACGGACATCTCTTCTGATGTTTCAAGCTTCAATTAGAGATACGGTTGGCAGGCAGCAAAAGCCTGAGCAGTATGAAAGGCCCAGAAACTGATATAGGAGCTTAAATTAATAAAGGGTTTCATTCTATTGTATTAACCCCTCCTTTTCACAGTTAATTCATGGAGCTCCCTGTTGCTGCAGTGACAGACTTCAGCAGCAAAACTGAGCAGACATTCTTTGTGTACAATGTACATCTTCAAGTTTAAAACAAATTACATCATAGCATGAAAATCAGGAAGAGTCACGAGATACAGGCATGAACTTATGTGGGAGCAGTAGGAAGATCATTTTGGCAGCAAGTTTTATCTATAACCCAACCACAAGGTGATAAAGATTAAATACATTTGTCAATAGCCACCGATGCAAGCCAAATATGGTATTGCTTAGAGAAAATATACACTTGGAGTGCTGACAACAGAACCCATCCTCAAGGCAGGCTGCATTTAGGGAGCACACCTGTGTACAGCGTTATGCCACAACAGTAACTTGGCAAATAGTCCCTTTTCCTCTCCATGTCTGCACAGACTTGGAATCAAATATTCCCCCTGCAGTGAGCTCTGTGTACATGTTTTGTGTGTTGTTCTAATTTTAGTACTTGGCTGGTAGTAAGTTCACAGCAGTAGTAGTACTATAAACAAAATGAAAAGGCCACCTTCCATCTCAGACAAAAATAAAACAAAAATACCCCAGACAATGAATATGAGTTGAAATAATTTCTGCAGACCATGAAGATACTATTTGTATGAAATTGCAAGTGACTTGATGATTCGAAAACCTATTCTCCTTAATTTCAAAGAGCAGGTGTATTTAATATGTCAAAATACTAAGTATACCTTCTAAATCTGTTGCCCTTATTCCAGCATGCTGACAGCAAGATTAGGGAAGAAGACAAAAATTAAGACTTCTGTAATTGTCGTGATATGACATTGCCAGGAAGGACAGAAACAACTTGAAGTCAGTGGATTTCTGAAATAGATAGAAGCCCTGTCAAAATGTCATAATTTAGATTTTAGAGAGAAAGGGAGAAGTACTTCTAGTACAGAGTGTAAGGGATTTTTTTAACCAGGAAAGGCAGTAGTCAGTGAAAAATATCTTATTAAATTAAAGGTTTCTTCCCTATTTTCTGTAGGAAGTGGAAACAGACTGCCAGATTCCTGTCCCTGCTGATGTCCAAATGTACAAGCAGCAAAATATCAATCATAACTTCAGGTTTCATGTAATGCTTAATGCCCTTAGGCCTCAAAGGAGGTGCCAAAGGAGAGTATTTCTCTCCTCACTTTTTGGACAAACTTTGGACTATTCCTGCAGTTCTTGTCTCAGGTAAGACTCCTGGTAGCACCAAAATGTCAGCCATGCTCATATCCCGAGGGCTGAGCTAAGGTAGGTCGGAACAGCTCCTGTCTTTGGGGGATCAGGTCCCCTTTTGCCAACAGAAAATGTGTGAGAGGTAGAACATTTGCCTGGGGAAACAAAAATTTTCTTCCTGTCATATAAACAAAGCACCAGCAGTCAAATATCACCTTAAAAAATAGTAAACTGTGAAATGCTTGGAGACAAAACAAGATTAATGACTTTTTTTGGGTGGGGCGAGGAATAGAGCTAGAAAAGGACTGCAGAAGGCTTTTAAGCCTTAACTTCTAGTAAATAATTGGCAGCAAATGTCTAACAATTTATATGAGGGAATAAAAATATTCATTGTGTGCGTATGTGTGTTGGCTTTGAACACTATGGTCACCCTCCAGCTAAGGAGCTGTTTACATCTGCCAGCCAGCAGCCAGACAGCAGCGGGGAGCTGGCAGAGCCCTCGTGGCCTCACTGTGTGCGAGTCCAGCCAGGGAGCAGAGCCAAGGCTCCTGCTCTGGCTCTCCCCAGCAGCCAGAAGCAGCAGCTCCCTTGGAGAGCTAAAAATGACCTCCCCACCTGCTGCCTGAGCCCAGAAAGGTGCTGAGCTCAGGTTCAGATGGATGCTGCTCCCCACCCTGCCTCCTACGTGGCTCCTGTGACTGTCAGTGCATGGCCTGCTAGGGGCTCTTTGACAAAGTCTGAAAGATTTCACTCAAAATTTTCAGTGCCTCGAAGTTTCTGCCTGTGATTTACCAGCTCTTGGTATATTACTGCAGTCCTTATATGCAAAGCAAAATAAAATTATCAGAAGACTATTTATCTTTTTCTTAAATTTCCAAGATAATTTCTCTTGAGTTCAAATACGCTGTCAAATGATATTTTTACTGATCTGTTTATTTTATTCAGGTAAGTCCTCTGGAAGCAAGATGTGAAAAATCATTTTTAAACTTACTAGGAAATGAGGTGGAGAAGGGTGAGTTACAGCTCAGATTTTCACAAATTTGAAAGGGTTTTCTATTTAGAACCAGGAAAAAAATGAAGTTAGATTTCAAGGCTGTTAGAAGAAAAATGTGGCATTTTAATGAGTTTTTATATCGTGTTTCCAAACACAGCAGTCAAGAATCAAGCAAAAATGAGTGAGACTGGCCTAAACATCAAATTTTACCCGGGATAAGTTTGGAGATCTTTGTATTTATGTCTATTTTAAAGCTTTTGGGCATTTTTAATAACGATGATGGCTAAGAAACTTCTAATAAAAAAACTGAAGAATCTTCTATGTCTAAGGGAAATGTATAACGTGAAAGAGAAGCATAAAGTTACAAAGCTCCATAACCTGAAGTATTATCTAAAGTTTTGGAATTGTGGAGTAAGTTGAGTACTAGAAATTTCTTTGTGATAAGAGATAATCTGGAACTCTCCATCACCAAAAATGTTGATGTCAGATTTCAAAGTCTATGAAGTTTCATTTTGAAGGTTTTGGGGGTTGCCTATAAAATAATTTAGGGCAGAGTACACTGCAGAAAGTGTTTAAGCTAAAACATGATTAATAAAAAAGTGTTGTGATTTATTTTTGTGATTAGCGTTAGTGATAAATTAAGTCAGGTGCATTTCAGAGCTCAGCAAATGCTTTGTAAGTGCGGTGAGTGAGAAATCTCATGGAAGCAGATAAGTTCGTCCTGCTGCTGTGGAGTTTCTGATATTCTGATGGCAACAGGGAGGAAAATAGAGAAGGTCAAAAGCTCTATGCCTTGAGGCACTTCTGGGGAGTGAAAACTGTGTTAGGAGTAAGCTTCTCCCAAGTTGCACAGGTTTCTGCACCTTCCCCTCTGAGAAGAAGTCTTCCAGAGTGCAGGAAAAATAAGATTAAAACAGAAAATAAAACTCCTTGATCTATCTGAATCCTTCATTCAGTAAGTGGATGAAACATAATTTTTAAGTAGGTAGTGAATGACGTTAGCAAGTGGATAGATGGGAGCGGATGAGTGATGAGACAATGAGTAAGCAAGGAAGGAATGACTGGTAGGTGTGATTTGAAAGGACATAGCCCAGAGCTATCCTACAGCCTTAACAGGACTCTCTAGGAAAAGAAAAAAAGAAGCAGGGGAAGCACCTGAGTCATCTGCACCATCAGCTGTTCTCAAATATTTCACTGGTTTTTTTCTTTCTTTTCTTCTTGGGTATTTTTTGGCAGGGTTGGGGTTTGTTTTGTTTTTTTGTACAATCAGCACCTTCGATGCAATGATTGTACCACTTAGGCCTCTGAAATACACTGTCAGCCCTAATTCCAGTCCAGCTAGGGCTTACCTACTTACTTGTCTGAGAACTCATAACCTCTGAATGAGTCTCCTAGTCATGCACGTGGACACCTGCAGCTCCAATAAACTTACAACATGATTTCTAAAAGGGCTCAGGCTTGTGGTCATCAGCCAGTTTAGCTGGGATAGCTGAGGCAGCACTCACAACTATCCTGTCCATCTCCCAGCAGTGTCTGAGCAGGACAGATATCTGAATTACCTCTGTTTACAGTTTGTCCTACAGCCATAAACAGAAACTGCTAGTGGGGGTATGTGAATGCTAATCATACAGTCATAGATCTGCTGGAAATTACAGCAGTAGAGGATTGGATGTCAGTCCCATTTAAACTTCTTTGTTATAATGGTTGAACTTCGGGCAGTGCGCAGCTGAGACAATCGCCACTTCCCAGCTAAATCTATTTCTAAATGCAAGTCAAAGCCAAGATTCAAACAGTCTTCAGTTGAAGTCAATATACTGAAATCTTAACAAGTTTCAGGCTGCTTTGTGACTGAGATGCTCTTGCATACTACCTGGGATGGTAACAACCATGTAAAAATGATTTGAAGTCAGTTTTTAAAATATCCTCTGAAACATAATTCTGTGGCACTGGAAGTGTAAATAATCCATGTTTATCAAACATTCCCACAGGAAATCTGACTTTCATTTCTAGCATCATTTACCTGTAGTTTCATTTCTAGCAGCATTTACTTGTAGTATTATTTGGGACTGTAAAGAAGTGCATCAGAACAATATTTCAAAACAGTGTCGCACTGACAATGTCCAATTCTTTCGGTGTTTTCCAAAGTATTGAAAACTATGGTTTTTATCTTAGCCTTGTTTTTCTTCTATACTGTTGACAACCTGAGGTAGAGTGTAACCTCCTTTATAGCTGTATAGCTTACACAAAAATATCTAAAGTACCCAAATGATCCAGAAATTCCACTGTCAAAGGTAACACCTGTCCCTTTTGCATCTAGGTCTGCTTTAAGGAGATTTAAGATTTCAGGCCTTCAGAGAATAAGACTTCTGTATGAATGTGGGCAGTGGTGCATAATGAATTTAAAAACAAAAGGAGACTAACATTTAGTTAAAAGCACTTTTGGATAAGACTGCTTGTTTCTTGATGCCCATGACAAGCTCTGTAGTTTGGCATGTCTCCTTCTGTTGCTGCTCAGAAGATTTCCATAGGTATAGTGGAACCTGGTGAATGATTACACAGGGCAAAAGAAAATCACTGCCCACAGAATGTTGCTTCAAGTACTCAAGCAAGAGAGAAGTCACGAAGTTTTTCTTTCATTCCCATCTTTTGGTAGCAGAGAAGGGAGCTACATTAGAGGGAGAGAGAAAGAGCCTTTGTCAGAATAAAGGGAGAAGAAAGGAGGATACCTACTCACCTACTCTTGAGAGGAAAAAAGGGTTGTGTTTTTTGAACAAAACACCAGATTAAGCAGTGAGTTATGGCATATGCGAGTATTGTATGCCACAACATAAAAGAGGGAAAAGAGATTTTAAAATTATCACAATGCAGGAATGAATAAAAACCATTTGCTATTCAGGACAAAAGTTAACATGAGAAGCTTGCTAATTCTGAAAATACAGATTTAAATAGAATCTGACAAAAAACCCCAAACACAACACTGTAAACTGCTAGTGTTACATGTTTTGGACTACCACAAAGCTTTATAAAGGATTGGGCAATAATACTGCACAGAGGTAAAGAGAAGATGAAATCACAGCTGCTCCAGCTCTATTGCTTGTTCAGTGGTCTTCAGTGAGAGTGACTGCAGACCTCTCTGCAGAAAAGTAGAGAGAAAAACAGGGGGAATAATTTTCTTCACATTGGTCAACAGTGAAATTAAAATCCTTAAATCTCTAACTTTTTTATTTTTATGACCTCATTACCCCACCAATGCTTACGGCAGAGAGTACTGTGTAAAGCCTAGTTCCTCTCTAGAAACAGCACTGTTACTCAGGTAAGGTATTTTTGTAAGAAAGCCAGCCTGGCAGTCATCCTATTACAAAGCATCCCAGTGAAAGTAAATAGAAACCCACAGCTCACCAGAAAAGAAAATATCCATTCTGCTAGTTGTGCTCTGCTACCTCCATCAGTAGGAAAATGGAGTACTAAGTTAGTCCTCTTGTGACGCACAGTTCAATATGGTTGAAGTGTTACAATGTGCTGCTTGAGTCATAACTGACAGGGTGCCAGCCTTACATTTGTTAGAGCAAACAGAGCTCAGCTTTAAATTTCCATGCTGTTACACAACTGTGCTATTACTTAAAGGACTACTTGTACTCAAACAATAAAGGCCATCTACTTTCCTGATACGGTGCTGATATCATTGTCCCTACTACAGGCACATTTCCATACACACACATATGTATTTAAACACACACATACATTGCAGCATTGTAACTGCTCTAATGGTATGCTCACTACTTGGCCTTTAATGATCTTTCCTTGTTTTTACAGAAGTTTGAGACTTGAGGCTGCTACAATCAGTGAGGGAAGAGGTGGCTGTGTAGTCCAGCTAATGTTGTGATTCAATTCCCTACCAACCTCAGTAGTCAGCAGGATCCACACACTGAAATGTCAGAAAGCAGCAGCCATATTTGCTGCTGCTGGTTTCTCAAAAGGTGGTGCCATTATAACTTGCCTTTCACTTTCATTAACCAGCCATTAGCACAGTCATTGCACTTACCAGGCCTCTATTGGCTTTGTGGGAGATGCCCACTGATAGCACTGTGTACAGAAAAAATACCTGCAGTAACACTGTTTGGAGGACTGTTAGCAAACACATTACTACTGAGAGTAAGTTGGGCTCCAGGTTTCATTGGACACCAGGCTATCTTGTAGTCTAGAAATGACAAATCCTGAGGTCTGTCTCCAGGAAATCCCAGGAAATGGTTGTGCCTAGGTTTCAGCAATGCTGTCAGAAGGCAGGCAAATTGACAGAGCCTCCTGAAACCCAGGGAGGGCTGGCCATGGGGCAGCTGCCAGCCTTTAGATGCTGCAGCAACCAGCTTACTTCCTTTCAGAGCCTAAATCAAGACAGCAGTGCTATTCTAGTTTGTTTATCAGAGCAAATCACATGACTAATGATTAATCATTTAAGTATTTATCACTTCAGTATAATTTCTGCATAATATTATTGGGGTTGCACCTTCACTGGTGTGGCTCAGGCATGATTGGCTCTGACACTTGGGGAGCATCTTTCAGCAAAGAGCTTAAAGAGCTTGAGAGCCTGAATACTGACAACAGGTGAGGCTGCTGTTGGCTTGGAAGCAAGCAGAGGAACAAGGCAGAACAGCTGTGAAGAGAAAGCAGAAGCAACACAATTTGATATCACCTCCGGTCTGCCTCTTGAGGTCATCCCTGCAGACCTAGGGCTCTCATCCCCCATGAGAGAAGGGAAGAAGGCTAGTGGATGGGACTGTGGGCAAAGGGCCTGAACGAGACTGCCCTGAGGCATGTGCTGCTCTGGCTATGATGTGATACTGCTTGTAGGGCCCCTGCAAAAGTACTCCTTGGGTGGCTGTGCTCCAGCTTTCCACTCTGCCATATGTTCCCCCATGCATGCAGCACAAACACTTGTGACATCTTCTTTCCTCAAGGAATCCAGGGAAGTTTGTGCCTCACCTACTCCAACAGGATTGAAGTGAAGGAATAAAGCAAATTGAAAGGTAGCCAAATGATGGTATGTCTTGAGCATCCCAAGCTCATTTTTGTTCTTTTGTTTTTTCCAATCCAAGTGCTGGTAAGCAGAATTTCTGAGATGATTGTGTCACAGAACTTTTCCCCTGCTTAAGCTTTTGATGGAGTTTAACTTTCACCTGATTTTTCTTATGAAATACCTGCTTGGGGACAGTTAACTCTGGAAAAATCCTGCTATCATACTAGTATTTCTGGATTTCTCTACAGCCTTTCCATCAGCACAATTGTCTCTCCCTTTTCACTTTTGTGTGTTTCTCTAGGCAAGTGAACTGCAGTCATTTCTCCAGTCCAACTCAGCCTTTCCCAGTAGCTGCTGCTTGTTCAGGCTAGGAAGACTTGTCCTACCACATGTGTGTGAGGGTTGGAGGGAAGAAAGGTCTATCCTTTCTCAGCTCCCTAAGCCAAGTTGTCATTCTGTCAGACTACTTCAGGGTTTTTTTTTCAGAAGTTGTTGCTGCTGGTTTCCACGAAGGCCACAGTCTACCCTTCCTTCACCTCACTGTGAAGGGGGAAGCAGGGCCTATCACAGAACTGGAATGACTAGAGACAAGAATGTAATACAGACAGAAGAATTACTCTTTGGCCTATTGTTGAAGGCACAAGAGAGTATTTGTGGATTCCAGCCCCTTGCTAGCTTTAGTTTTGTGTTTTAAATAAACTAGCCATGGGATGACATACAGAAGTTGTACTGGAAACAGGAACAAAGCCCTCCATGCTTCCAAGTCAAGGCAGTACCTAAATGGGAATCTAATTGCAGGCTTGGTCATACACATTTGAATATTTTCAGGTCCGCTCCCTAAATCCTGTCTTATATCTTATCCCAACTTGCAGTAGTGCCTCTTTGTGACTCCTATCATAGAGCAGGACATTTATGCCATATGTACTGTTGACCAGTTTTGTGGAAGTTTAGCAATGAATAGCACAGCAAATATTGAACAACAGTAAGACCCGCTTATTGTTGTAAGAAACAGGTTAGATGGCCACCAAACAAACAAGAGCAATTAACATCCCCGTCTTCCAGCCCTACTCTCTCTCTGGGAAATCCTTGGTTCCCAAGTATAATCTCAGCCTTTTTCCCTACTATTACTGACGTCTCATCCTCATAGGAAGAATTTAACTTCAAATTCTACCTCATTCTCTTCAGAACTGCATCCTCTCTGCTAGAATATCTCATCACTTTGGGTCACATTCGGACAGCTGCTGCAAGGTCCATGCTCTCAAAGTGCCATGTGGCCAAAGGGTTGTCTTTTCCCTTCGAGAACTCCCTGCATAAAGACAGAGCAGGATCAAAGTCTTCTGGTATGGTTTAAAGGTCAGAAATTGTCAGCCCTGTGTTTGCACACAGATAATGTGCCTGGACAAGCCAACATGATGCACATAGAGGGCAGTGCCATGGTTACTCTCCTACTTCAGGCTACAGCTGGCATTTGGTGTTCATTAGTTGGAAAGGAGCCAATGGTTTCGTTACCCAGTTATCATTGTGTCTCCACAGGGGCTCTCACAGAGCAGCAGCACAGCCCTCCCTTCCCTCTTGCCCTCCCAGCGTGTGGCAGGCGGTGCCCCGAGATGCCCCCTTCGCACAGCCACATGCGCACATCAGGCATGTGACTCCCACCCCCTGGCCCGCGGCCACCCATCGCTTGACCCAGTTCATGGTACCTCACAGTGATGGAAGTGACTGCACAGCCTGTACTTGCATTCCTGGGCAGTCTGCTTATGCTTGTGGACAGCGTGCATTTCACAAGATATGGCATGTACAGATTCTGCTGCTCAGGGTATGTGTACATATTAAAATAAAGCTGTCTGTAAGTGTTTGTGTGTGCTTGTCTGGGGATAACTCTGTGCAGAACCAGAATTTAGTCCTAGGGCAAAAGTAAGAGAAGCACTGCCCTGTGGACATTTTAAAAAATACGGCTCTTAATAAAGTCATGATAGTCCTATTTTTAATTTGGCTTCTGTGTCTGCTCAGTAATGATTTTTCATAATGATTTATTGGCCCTGGCTTTTTACTGTGGTCTTCCTGCTAACACTTCAGGAACTATAAAAAGCCTTGGTCCTAAAATATAGTCCTTTATAGGTGTCTTCTGTAGAGAAATATCGAAAAGTGTTGTGGGTTAGCCAGATTTTTTTGGCTGTCTCATTTCTGCTTGGCTCAAGGCTTACTTATTAGACATTTTCACGTTCACATCCCTGGCAATGGAAGAGCTATACATTCAAAAATTTGGCACATGAACAAAGATGTGCACCGACATTCACAAAACGTTTCCTAAGGTTGTAGCTGCTTGAATTTCAGCTCCTTAATTAGCCAGATGCCTTTGAGAAGGCATTTGCAGGGTTCTTCTCACAGTTGACTGTTCTATGTTAAAGGCTTCTCCGAAGAGTAGATTTACAGTGGGGCTGGACCTGATATATTCATGTATTTCTAGACTGGTTCTCAATTAAAAGTTTTGGCCTGGTTGAAGAAGACCGATTAATAATCAACAGTCATTTTTGATGCAAAAGTCAGGTATGAAGTAAAGCCAGCACAAGCCAGAACACGTTGGCCTTATGTGTGAGTAGTCAGTCTGACACTACCAAAAAACCATGTTCTTAGTGCATGTGTTGGGATGATCATTAGGTCTGCCTTGCCTCAGAGGCACTGTCCTCGGGGTGCTTGTTCTGCATGGCAGGAGTGCAGAATTTCTTGGAGACAAATATAGAAGCCTTCCCCCATCCTGACAAACTTAAAAGGTTTTGTCTAGACAAGAGAACATTTTTGGCATAATTATCCTCTTGCATTTTAATTTTGCATGCGAATAATTAGAACTGTGGTATTATAGTTTCAAGTAGGCCGTGCTACTTGTAGAGACCTGAACCAAATTCTGAGAGACCATTGGGAAAAGAAGCTGAAATATTGAGAAGTTAGCACAATATCTTATAAGAAAAAAAAAAATAAAAGCTAACATGGTTTTAAACACAACACTAATTAATATATGTAATGAAAGCTGATGAAGGAATATGACCCTGTTTCACAACTGTGCCTTTGGACTGGTTGACAGCAACTGGATACACACACACTCACTCCTCTTTGCTTTGGAAATTATTCATTACCACCTTTAACAGCAGAAAGTTTTGCACACTTACATAAAACAGTGGAAGGCTCCAACAAAATAGAAGGAAGATAGGTTGTTATTGCCAGTCTGCCTTTCATTTCCCTTTGTACACCATGTGTGGTACAACTGTGTGAGGTGCCAAACAAGACTCCCAAAGTGGAGTGAGGAATTAAAAGATTAAAAAGGTGTATTTTTTCTGCATGTTTTTCTGGGTTATCAGTTTCTCATCCTGGTTCACTGTGCAGCTGTACAATGGGAGAGCATACGGATGGGGAGATATGACATGTGAACACACTGCCACAAAAATAAATGTTCAACTAAGTGGGGCCTTAGTCAATTTATCATTCAAGCAAGTAAACTAGTTCATTACATTGGATGTGCTGTACTCAAACTATAAAAAAATCCTTATCTCCATAGTAAATATGCAAAACTGGGAACTCAAACTTGATTTATTTTTTACTTGTACAAATACATCTGACATAGCCATCTAGCTTTGTAGATGTGCTTGTAGCAACCTCATACACTCTAAATGGCTTTACGAATGTAGAAATAGATTACTTTTTAGAGAAATTATTGACAGCAGAATTATATGAGTAATCAAAATCTTCATACACTCTCCATACTTCCTTGCTATTCCTATATTACAGAATGACTCCTTTATAAGGAGAGTCTAATTCAGAATAGAAATTTTTTCATCTTGGGATATTTACCCTGTGAGTAGAGTAATTATTCTGGAACATACTTATTTACATTTTGGATGACTGCCTGAAGGATGGCTCAGCGGAATAATTAGTTTGGAAGAGCTATTCTGATCAATTTCTGCATCTGAGGCCCTGCAGACTGTATGTGTCACCAAAGGCAGTCCAGAACTCCACAAAGTACTAATTGAGGCCTTTGACTTAAAAGACTTCAACACCATTTGATGTAATATTTAGAATTAACTATTTGTAATGAAAAAATACAGTTATCACACTTTTAGGACACTATTTATAAGCCAGTTAAGCACAGTTAAGCACATAATCATTAAGTGCCTAGTCAAGGAATTCCAGTGCAATAGAGAGGCAATGTATTTGCCTACAATATGTCGTTAGGACCTTTATGGTTTCCATGCTTTGTGCCATGGCACACTGGGTATCTGCTGCTAAACTAAAACTCAGAAGAAAGATTAAGCTGGCCCTTGTCAGCACTTTTACTGTGTAAAATCTGTGGCTTGGGTGTCAGGCTTTTACTGAGGTGGTCAACAAGCTAAGTGATAAATCCAGACCAAGTTCTTTTCTTCATCACATCACCCACAGGAGGCCAAGCCCACAGCGGAAATATCCACCAGCACAGCCCCAAGGGTGAGGGACTTCCTGGGCTCAGTAATGCTCCCTGGTAGCCTGTGGCTCACTGGTATCATTGCACTCTTATATCTGTCAAGGAACAAGAACAGTAGGACGATTCCTAGTTTATTTGTGCTGTTGGAAAATGATAAGACTTTGTATACAGTATCTCTCCACTGCTAACATGGCTCACATAATTTCTTCCCACAGGAAAAAAAAAAAACCAAACAAGATAACATATGCTAAGAGCAAAAAATCTCCCAGGAGATGTTGTGGAGAACTCCTCTTTCCATTGGGATGAAAGAAATGCTAGTCCTACAGGAATAGTTGTGGGTTCTGCCCCAAAGAGTGTGCTTACCAGAAGTTCAGGATTTATCCCAGTAGGAAGGAGAAATCAGAACCTATTCATTAGTTGTTCCATAATAGATTTAAAAATACAAACTTGCAAGGTCACTTACATAAAGCCTGCAATACCATATGCTCAACACATTCCAGAACACCAAACACATGAATCACTGCAGTTATATTCATAAAAATACTCTTCTACTCCCCCAGCACATCACACAACGATGTAGCTATAGGAACTTTTTTTCAGGTGGCAGCCAATTTAAGAGGTTCCTGCATTTGCTGCTTATTCTTGCCCCATAGCTCTAACCAATCACTTCTTCAGCTGTGCTGGTTTAATTCTATGGAGGTGGGCCAGCCACCAAACTGGGTTTAAAAACCTAAAACAACAAACAAAACCCCACCAATACGAAAAGTTGTTTGAAAATAGCTCTTAGGTTATTTCAGTGATGTAACTGTTGCTTCAGCACTGCTGAAGGGGCAGTGACCTGCTGTTCAGCAATAGAAGTGAGCAGCCAAAGGTGGGAAAAGGAAGAAACCTTAAACCAGCTTTGCAACCTGAGACAACAGATTGATCAAGCTGGTTTCTGAATGAACTGTGAGAGAAGGGACATAACTGAGCATGCCACCAGAAAGTGTCCTTCTCGGAAATATTTGCATGGTTTTTAAACAGTAAAGATAATCAGGAGCTGTATGAAGACATCTGCATAACAGTGACAAATTTATGAATGTCCCAAGTCATACGTGGGAGAGATGCATGAGCTGGACTGGGGCCTGTATGCAGGGGCCCTATAATGTCTTTAATTATTAGAGCTTCTGAAAAGTCTTTTCAATAGCTGTATAACAAGAAGAATACTAAAGCTGAATATTATCAAAACGAATTTTATTAAGTCAAGCTTTTTTACCTGGACTTTACTGAAACGCAGTTTTACCCTAGCCCTTTTTAAAAGCTTTCTGTGCATATTCTCTCTCTATGTGTATTTATTTATAGATGTATAGTTATAAATGGTGTGATTCCTCATCTGGGGTTGCATTTTTTGTGCAAGACTTCAGACTCAGTAAGCCTGTGGGGTTTTTTCTCACTTTTACTGGAGTTAGACAAGAAAGCTTCAGTGGAACTGACAGAATAAGCCATTCTTAAATAAATAGTGGTGAAAGATGAAGCAAAACCTCCATGCCTTGGTATTTAAAATGAGGTCAGTTGGCAGAAAAATTTCCAATTTAACTGACTTACTAATCAATACAGAAGAACTTTCATTTTTTCCATAAAATGCATTCCATTTGCTTGAGGAAGTTAAGTGTTCTGAAGATTGAATGCTAGAATAGTCAGGGGGGACAGTGGTGGAGGATGGAATTAAGCTGCTGTGTTTGCTAGAAGCTTCTTGAAGAAGATAATACTTCTTCAAGGAGAAAAATAGAAAAAAATCAGTATTATTTTGTGTGTTTTAAGCCTCTCAGCTCATCAGTGCATTTAGTTTTACAAAAACTGGAATGCAAAAAACCCTCTCCTCTGAGAAACAGTGAGCTAAGACATTCACAAATTGAAATCTGCTGTAACTTTTCACTGAAGGACAGTTTTTTTGGTATTATTGCTTTTATAAATAAGCAGCAGGAATTATGGGAATTAATTGTTTTCTTTTCCTACCATTTGATGAAAAGGCTAGAAGTTGGTGTCTTGAGAACTGTTGTGTCTAGAATAAGAACTTGGTCATCAATACAAGGGCCTTTAGCTTCTGTTATAAGAAGATATTAATCTACAAAGTGAGCTCACAAGAAGTCCTGTTTCGGTAAAAAGAGAGGAAGCAAAGAGATGCTGTTTCCCCACAGGCATGATGGGCTCTGATTTCCTAGTGGGGATGGCACGGCTGAGGATGGCTGATGTGATTAGACTCAGCCCCTGCCCTGCTGCTGCCAAGGACTGTGTTTGCTTATCCATATGAGAAGGCAAAGGGCATACCTTACTGCTGCCTTCAGCTGCTCCAGGGAAGAGTAGAAGCAACTCCGGAAGCACTGCTCACTTGGTACTAGGTAGCTGTCACTAGCTTTGAATTGTCTGAGAAGTTTGGGCCATACTCTGAGGGACTTCAGCACCCAAGTGATAGGTGGGCTCAAGTTGACAGAGCTCACTGAGCATCAAAGTTGAAGGGGCTTATTTAGATCTCCTCACTTATGCCTCTCTTTCCTAGTCACAGCTCAGAAAGGTCCTATTCATGTCTCTTGTCGTTGTCTTCTTCTCTCTCCAGGACTCTTAACTGCTGGATTGTGAGATTTTCAGTGTTCTTACATGCAAGCCCCCAGTGTGAACATATACCAGACCACAACAGATAAAAAACTCATTTATCTGTAGGCACTCTACCATCATCTCTCTCTTTGGCCTCAGAGCTCATTTCCATTTGGTCTTGTGCCTTCTGTTTTCCATTCTTACAGATAAAGCAGTAGTCTGGGCTGTTATTACCCTGACTGCACCAAAGTCCTCTTCTCTGGCCTCAGCAAGAGACACTGACATGTACACAGTGTTGCTGCAGAGATGCCTTTGATTTACCACTGTGATAACATCATCCTCAGTGTTACATCACAACTCAACTTTTGCTTTGTTCATTGCATCAGCCACTGAGCCCTCATCTGCAAATCCCATCTATAGAGAAATACTTGCTCCACTACTGAACTGCGTAACGTTTCCTCCAGGATGGAGTTCCAACAATGCATAACACTGAACTTCAGGTTTGGGAGAGGAAATGAGAAGTTATTGTGCATGCAAGGTTAAATTAGGATGGATATGCATAGGTTGAGTGTAATAACCAAATAGGAACTGAAAAGTTTCAGAGAAAGATTAATTGTATTATTACTTTCTGACATGTTAAGTTTTCTATCTGGGTTNAAGGCTTTTATAAAAATTTCTGTGCTACTTAAACTCACAAGTACTTTACTTGGCTCTTAGAAAGCCACTGACTGAGTTGCATGTGACCCCAGGAGAGATATAACACTACCCAGTGGCAGTAAGCCTTAGACAGAACACACTCCTTGAAATACTGTCCACTTACATCCTGTTCTGACTTTAAAAGCTAAATATTACATTCCTTTTAGCAAAAGAGCTTGTAACTGAGACAAAAAGGACAACAGCACCTTCCAATTTTTTTACAATGATACATATGTATGTGCAAATTTCTAAGTTTATTATGTACCGATGCAGAAACTTGACAAAGCAGTAATTTTGTATATAGCACTTCTGAGCTGTGTTTGATGTAGTGTTGCATTTGGCTACAATTCAAGATGTGGCTTGATATTTATATTCTATTTTACATTGAAATATGATTGCATGCTTTTAAATTTACAAAACTCTAGTCTTGCCAGGAAATTCTTGCCTGTAAACCTATTTTAGGATTTTATCAGTTAAAAGGCTTAAGAGCTAAATTTTGTCCTCACATAGACTTAAATGGATATTGCATATGCATATTCACAGGCAGGCTTTGGCCTTAACTTTGATATAATTGTTTAGCATGGTTAGAAATACGTACTTAAAAATACAGGATGATTAATGAGACTGGTAACAGTTTGAGAACTCCTAACATTTCTCTGATGCTTGGAAAAAGCTCTAAATTTCTTTCTCTGACATATTACACAAACAATATCTTAAATCCCCATGTGTGTTCTATTTGTCACAAATACAGATGATTTAAAAGTTTTAGTGAAAAACTGACTTCGAAAAAAAATTCACATAGCTTATTTCCTTCTTTCACTTTTTCTTAGGGACCAGTTAAACAGCTGAAACTGAATATTTTGTTCAGAATCAGTTTTAGTATTGCACAGAAAATCTGAAATATGCTTTATTTTATTTATTTTTTCCCTTCAGAGAAGTTTTTATAGCTCCTTAGTAAAATTCTGTTGAAAATATTTACTGTTTTCTAACTGACCTGGAGACCTGAGCCAGAAGAGCACAGACACTTGGTCAGTAGCAGCTCCTGGCAGCCATTACACAGTTAGCAGTCCATTGGGATCCCCCAGGAATCCAAGTCTTAACACAGGAAAATAAATATGTTTTCAACCCTAACCACTCCAGAAAACACTGAAAATATGAATTGGGAGTAAATCCATGCATTGTTCCTTTATTGACTGTGCAACCAGTCTGAAATAAAGCCTGGAGAGATGAGGGTGACTAGACCACAGCAGACTACTAACTCAAAATCCTAATGTGATTGTTCAAGTCTTAACATCAAATGAATCATAACTGTTTATCATTTTAGCAGCAGCATTCCACTAATATGCATGCATTATGATCCTCAACCAAATGTCAATCTTCTCTGTGTGAAGGCTGTCAGAACCTCCCCCAAACCTGAAAAATATAACACATTGATTTTTTTGCCACTCAGAAGTCAAGTCACAGAGGCCTTGTTGCATAAACTGCTAATTAACACCAAACAAAAGGCTAGTCTCTGCCCTAAGGAACTTGCAGTTTAATTATGACTGGAGTCAGCATATAAATACCAACAGAAAATAAATGAACATAAGGGTTCACTTAAGATTTCTCCAGGGAAGCAGGTTTAAGAGATTCCCATCTTCTTTCATCTCAGCTGCTCCTTTGTAGGATTGAAGAAGTGTTCCCATTTAAAAAAATAACCCACCACTACTGTTAGGACAGGACTGGGGGGGCTCTTAGCTTGGATCTTTTCACTTTTCAGGTCTGGAGTGTAACCCTGAAGAGAGCTGGATCAGCCAACCTGGTGGGGTGGCAAACAGTGTCCCACAGGCAGTTGGTGCTTCAGACTGAGACTTGCTGGTGCAAGAGAGTTATTGCCTTTGGGACTGCACGGGGCACAGCTGCCAAAGAACACAGCAACACAGCAGGGTCACAGCGGTCAGCTCAGTAAGCAGCAGTGTCAGTGTGCCAGCTCTAGGGAAGAGTTTCAGCACCATTATGGTGTCCTTGCACAGTGAAAGAGCAGCACTGAAAGCACTCAGCACTTGCTTGAAGCATAACAGGTGAAGGCCAGAGTCTTTGAAAAAGAAGAGGTGGGAGCCAACATTGCTTTACTACATGAGGCCAAAGAGGAAGAAAATTGGACCAGTACAGAAAACAAATCCTGGTCAGGTTGGCTGCATATTAGCAGTCATTACAATATCTCATGATGGTGGAGTGAAATGGGCAAGAGCCGAAATTCTGTGTTTTTTCATCTTAAAACTATGAATGCGTTTGTTTGAACACTTCAGAAAGAAGGAGCACATGAAGTCAAACAACAGAACTTCCCATATTTTGCAGCAGACCAGGACAAATTTCAGCATCTTGATATATGGCAAACTGCACCTATATTACAATGTCCAGGCTATGGGACAGGATACCTACTCGGCTCTTTTATTGGCACATAGATAAAGGAGCAGTACTCTCTTCTTATTATAACATGCCTGACTTAAGGGATAGTTGTTATCACAGTGACATTTTTCTGTGGACTTTATACATACAGTAGCTATTATAAAAGGTTTAAAGAACTCCTCTCTAAGTGTATTATCTATACACACCAACTGGGCTTTGCTGAATTCCCCATGTAATTGTTATGCTTTGTTCAGCTTATAAAAAAACCTCTACAGACCACCATGAATTTATGGCACATCAGCTTTAAACTTGTTTGTAAAGGTTTAAAGACAGGAGCTGAATTCCCTGGATTAAAATTAATTTTAAATGCTTTAATGGGGTGAGCTCTCTTATTGAAGACTGATGTGCCTGCAGGCTTTATAAAACACCGGCATTCTAGGATGCAGATATTTTCTGAGTCAGGTTGCTAAAGGATCTCACACACCAATGGCAATTACCATTCTCCCTTTTGCGGTCACATACAGTGCCATAAAAAAGGGCCCCAGACTTCCTTATTTAATTGCCTGGTTTCTTTTCATCTCAAACAGGGGAGAAGAAATGCATTTAGCTCACCCTTGTAAAATAGCACAGATTTTCTTACTGTTATACCTTTGAAATATCGCACATGACAGCGAATATTTAGAGAACTTCATGAATGGGAGACTTGTAATCAGCCTTATCCTGGAGATATTTATTGGCACAAAGCCCCAGTGGTATCATGCTTCAGTGGTACTGAAGAGGTAAGACAAGTCTGTGCCAGTGGATGTGAGGGTGTGCAGGCTTTTTCCGTGTCAGAAGGGTGATTTGTCTCCTACTCTGGTTACCTCAGGATCATGCAATTCATGTGAAAGTCAAACATTTGCACACTTTTTGTAAGACTATTTTGAAAGAAGAGAGATGATAATGCCACTTTGTAGCACTATTATTTTATTGCAACTTGACAGGTGATACAGGTTCTGAAATTCAGTGTGATCTTGGTCAAATTTCTTCATGGAATGGAAAAATTGCATGGATTTGCCTCAGTTCAGCTGTGTATTAGGAAGAGTAGAAATTACAGAAATCCTACCATCCCCACTGAAAATAGTCAGAGAACATCTGATTAAGGTGAAGCTTTGGTGAAGTATTTAGTACTGTTTTACAATTCAAAATTAATGTAAGATGTTGAAATTTTTCACTAGATAGTGAAAGATCTCAGGAGTCCAAGGCAACCTCAGTGACAGACACTGCCAAGATGTCTAAATGATGTCTAAATATCTGTATGATGACACATAGAGACTGATAACAGTCACTCAACATGAGATGAAATAGGAATGATATAAGAGACGTGGGGAGAAGACGAGGAAAGAAGAAATGGTCAGAGAAAGGAAATAAAATGGAGAACAAAATGAAGTGAGCCTCTATCCTGCTGCAGTCTCTTCCAGTAAGAGCCAAAGTTGAAGCACAGGGCAATACAGCTCCAGCTCAAGCAGCTGCCATCAGATTGCTGCAAAGCATTAGGCACTGCACATCCCTTTCACCTGGCTGGGACCTCTGTTCAGAGGCAGAAAACCTGCAGGGAGCATTGTTCATCTCTTAACCAGTGCCACCAGCAAGCTGCCTCCCCTGCAGCCCTGTGCTGACCTGCCAGTTGCTCCCCAACGCAGAAGGTTGGTGGGACCATCACAGGCTGCCACCACCTGCCCACTTGCCTCCTTCTCTCTGCAGAACTAAAGCAGGGCCTGGAAAAGCTGCTCTGAGGAACCACTTATTTTCCCTCTTTCCTCCTTTTTTTTTTTTTTTCTCCCAGAGATGATAAGCAGGTGTTTTGGCCTTCCCATTATTCCTAAGCTGCCAGGTTCTCCCAAGGAAGTGTCTCCTGGTCTGTGTGTAGGCCTGCCCTTGTGCTACGCAGGCAGGAAGAAATGTGGGTTCCTCTGATCCCCAGGCAGCACGATGTCAGTGACAGCTCCTACAGAAAAAGAATGAAAGACAGTCTTTTACGACACGCATTTTCACACCTCAGACAATAAGGGCTTATCTGTTAAAAGTTATGAAAGAGTGTTTAATATTTGCCCATAATGAGATCTGGACTGAAAGACAGATTAAAGAAATCATTCCTTTTACCCATTTGGCTTATCAAAAAAAAAAAAAAAAAAAAGAAAAAAAAAAAGTAAGAAGGAGAGTACACAAACAGCAATAAAGATACAGGCTTTAAAAATATGTAATCACTCTGTTTTGCACAGAATGAATGAGTCAGAAGCTCAGTGAGCTGCAGAAAAGAATTTCAGGGGGAGCATGAAAACAGTCCTCCTCCATAGTTGGGTAATATCACTTATGCCTGGAAAAATAAAACCTCCATATTCTAAGATTGAATATTTCCTTTTATATTCCCTTCTATACAAATTCGTATGTCAGTTCCCTAGCACACATTGGCACTAGACTACCAGTTGTTGTTGTGCTAAAAAGGATTCAGAGGCAAAAGTATTAAAAGAAAGGAAAAGACAACCAACGCCTTCACTGGTTAGGTCACCACGCCCTCTCTGTTAGCTGCAGGGGAGGTGGTGTGGAGCCCACCTTCAGGGCTGTCCCTGCCAGACTGCGAGAATTTACTGTCCTAGGGACCTGCTAGCTGAGCTACTTGGATAGTCAGTCCCTGACCCACATCCATCAAAATGAGCCAGGTTAAAGCCAAAACAGGGTAAAAAGTGCTAGCACAAGCAAATCTTCACCGGGGACAGTGGTGGGGATTGCCAAGCAGTCACACTTGAAGCATTGCTGCTGTCAGAAGAGGATGTGTGGTCGGTCTCTTGGAGCTGAAATTTGTAGGGACCTAACAGTCTTTGAAGCGAAGGTTTCTATTACTGAACTTACGCTGTGCTCAGCCTGGCGGTACCTAACAAGCTCTACCCCAGGGGTGTGAGAGAGGAACACGTGTGATTAATTCCTCTTGGTGATATTTGCATAAGAGAGTAGTTGCACAATACATAAATGTATATTTTGGGGAAAGCTCAGCCATGAAAATATGACTGCTAGTAGTTAACCCAGCTGATGAAAACACGAATGATAATTCTCAGTCTAGTTTTAGTGTGGTAAACTAGAGACAGAGATCTAGCTAAAATACAAATGCACTGAAATTTCTGTGTTTCACTGTGCTTAATACAAGAACTGATATCAAGAACAATCTTTCAAGGAACTCATTTTTGCAGTTGAAACAGCTGAGAAGTGTCTCTAGGATTTTATATTTGTTTATTTACACACCAGTTGCAATCAATAATGCACTCAGAGCCTAACTGTGCTTAGGGACATTCAGATACTCAAGTCCAAGAAGAGCACTTGTAAGAGGGCATAGGTCCTTAATCCTGAGTCTTTATACCCCAAGCACAGCTTTACTTATATTGCTGTAGAAGGAATGGCTGAAAGGTATCTTGGGCAAACCTTGTAAGAATGTGTAATATCTTTTATTAAACTAGCCAGCAATAAACAACCAGCCTTTTGGATAAAGATGCCTTCTTCCAGCCTGAAATCAAAGCTTTTTTGTTGTCTTCAGCAAACGTTACGTCAGGATTGGATAGGTGCGGGAAGTTGTTTCTGCCATAGGTGAGAGTGAAAGACAACTGATTAAACACTCATCAGTTTACAGAATGAATCCCTATAGAAGTGGGAGAGGGTAGGAGGAGATGTGATGTGCCTGGGGCTGTGCCTCATCTCTTCTGTAGATGCTTCTCCCAAGAAAACAAGTATATATATTTATATGTTCATATAGATATTTTAACTTCATTATATACTTGGTATCTTTAAGAGTGATTTTCATTTGCAGTTCAGAGCAAAAGTGAAATATTACAAATCACATGGCACAAAGCAAGCATTAACTTATGAAGTATGATTGGTGACTTATTGAAATGAAATGCAAGGGTCTATAAAACAGGCTTAGAAAGTCTTATTGATTCCAGCATATGATTCCCACTTTCCCCACCACTAAGACCCTACACCATAAATTTACGCAAATTCTCTCTTCTATCCATATAAACTGGTCAGTCTCTTCTATGCTCAACTGGACGATTGTACTAGAAAGAGAAAGGAAATAAAAAAATATGCTGAAAAATTAAAATCCTCCCAGCTTTACATCAAAGACTCTCCCTTCCCAAAACACGTGCATATGAGGGATCTTCCAGTTCTGCAAGTCCAATATGCAGAAGAGCTCCTGTTGTAGGGAGCAATGTACAACACCTTTTGTGCTGGAACAGAACAGACTAAAATCCAGATGAATGATGGTAAGAGCTACCAAAAGGTATAGCTGTGCTTAAAGGTAATGCATACGCTAAATATCCTTCCTTCAGTGTATACTGAAGCAGAAATTAAATATTGCTTTGGTCTGTGGCAGCTGTAATACTGAGATAATGCCCAACAAAGCAAGAGCAAAACCAAAGCTGTGTGAACTGATAGGTTTCCCAGGGGCTTGCTTGCAGAAGCAGGATCTGGTAGCACTGATCTATTTTGCAGCTGGAAGTGAGACAGTCAAAAAGTGAGTACTGTGTCAGAAGGAAGGGAGAAATCCATAAAAGTGTGTGTTTCCTTCAGCCAGTAATTTCTTTTTTTAAACAATGTGGTTTTGAGGTGAAGTACTAACCAAAGGACATGTCTGAAATCCTGAAAATAGAAGGTTCCTCTTTCTTAATATTACATGTTCAGGAGAACAGAACTTTGATTTTTTTTTTTTTTTAATTTTTTTTTTAGTGTTAAATATTTAGAGACTGTACCAAAAAATCCCCTCTGCACAACCAGCTCCTTCTAAGATAAAACTGTTCTGGGAATTTCAAGTATCAGCACTGGGTTCTTGAACCGAGAAGGAAAACTTAGTTTCCATGGCAAATAGAAGCATCTCACAGGCAACTAGGATGCATTTGTTTAACCTGTTTTACATTACCAGTTTTTCAGGGAGTGTGCAACAGAGCCACCTTGGTTATTAAAGCCCTTGTAGGGTACAGAGCTGGCATGGCAGCTTTTCTTTCATCAGGTTAATTTTGAGACACGATCAGGGAGATGAAACTGTAAAGATTTTGCAATTTTTAATTACGAAATTTTGTAAGTATATGAACAGCCACATGATGAACAAAGTAACCAGACATGAAAGAGTTTATGTTTACACGATATGTACAGTAATAAAAAGAGTCATATAAGGAGAGTGATACCTCACTTCAACCTACTAGAAAACAGTGTATCCTGAATTACTTCTCCTTGTGCTTCCATGAATACCCTCTTGTTTATCACCATCATCTTTAGCAGAATTACCAGCAGAGCTGAGCCATAGAAAACTGTTGTTGGAAAAAAGAGGAGGACATTGTGCATTGCAAATGGTATGGCACCTTGAGAACAGACATGTTTTCTGTCAAATTAGAAAAATTACATGGCCTGCGCATGCTGATGGAAACACAGAAATGGTTGGAGGAAGAACTTGGAAGTTGCAAAAGGAACTTCACTTCTACCCCAAAACCTGCAAACTTCCCAAGCTGGCAGCTGGCTGTGGTTACCCATTGCCTGCACTGCTGCAGGGCCCAGGGGCAAGGCAGAGCCCCAGCGGTGGCACAGGACGGTGGGGACAGGGCACCATTAAGGATTAATCTGCAGCAAAGCAGCAAGTTACATTTTACCTGGCCATCCAATTAACTTTTCTTTCTGAGGAAGGACTGGCTCTCATCAGGAAAGGTGGACTCACGGGGATGGAGAAACTCGTGGCATTTAGGACAAAGGAAGGTGACCAGGTTTGAAAAGCATGTCTTATTTTAACCAGTGAGGAGATGGAGGAGTTACATGAAAGCACCATACTTATGAAGCAGATGACCTTATACACAGAGATAGAGTCTCATATAAGTAATGTTGATATGGCCAGATCTTTATGAAGAATCATGAAAAGAACTTGGGAAATTATCATCTATCTCTACACCTTTGGTTCAGAAACCATACAAATATGACTAATTTGGCCAGTGTTAGCATGCAGCTGCACTCTATGGAGTTGCTGCTGCCCTCTTCCTTGGCATCTCTCTGGACCTTTTCCTCTTTTAGATTTCTTGGCTCAGTGGAAGATCATCAGACAACATTTGGGTAATGAACACTAAAGAGAAGTCATGAGAATGGAGTATATACATAGAAGATGTTCTAAAAAAAATTGAAAATGTATGTTTAAAATATGTGTTAATATGGCATTTTAAATAGTTTAAAAGTATTTCAGAAAATAATCAAATCTTTTTGATAAAAACTGTGATTCTCTTAATGACGGTAAGCAGTTTGTAATTCAGTGAGATCAGTCAGACTACTGACAGGTTATAAGATATCTTTAAGTCTATTGTAGCTCAAGCAATAGGAACAAGCAAATGGCTTGAGTCTTATTAAAATTGGTGATGACAAGATAAACTTCAGTCCTTAAATTTCAAAAGCATTTCCAAGGAGAATAAAAAGAATTTATTTCACCTAAGAAGAACAATTTGAAAGATTACAGCTGAGTGAAAGGACATCTCTGGGGCAGTTTTTATTCCAAGGTCAATTTGAATCTTCCTTGAATTATTTGACAACCAATTCCAGAATTAGTCTGGTTTCATGCAGTGTAATTGAGATTAGAACAAGGTCAGAGGACTTCTTCACACTACCTGATTTGCTATTGAATAAACATGAGCATATTCCCTTTTTCACTCACTGACAATATCATGGGCTAATCTGGAATTATTAAAAGGTTTCTCCAGCATTAAGTATGACCAGTGATATTGTCAGCATTTTTTCAAAAACAGAAAAAAAATCTTCTCATAGGAAGTATCTTAGTTTGTAAAAAGCTGTTTCTCAAAAGATATTGTGCTTGAAGGCTTATATATTTTTTAACGATTTCCTATACAGATGTATTCCAGCTGCTGTTTCATCAGAAAGCACCACCTCTGATGACCGGTACGTCTTTAAATTTGGCTTTATTTCAGTCACTTCTAACTAAAAATGAGGGCATCTGACATTACTCAGCCACATCATTTGTAACTGAATCATAAAAGAATCTCTGTATCCTGTTGCACAGAGCTGGTGTTGAGATCTCTGCCAGCTGCAAAACATGTTGTTTACTTGAAACATATTAAGTTGAACAAACACAGAACAGAAATCACTGAAAATATGTAAGCAAGAAAAATAAATCTCTGATATGGTTTTTATAATATGGCATATTGGTTTCCAGGTGGAAAAGTACAGATTCCCAAAAATATCCATGAATTTTCATACACATGTCCCAAAATTTCAAATGCTTCTAAGAAAGTAGCAAAAATACCCAATAAAGAAAAACTGAGTTTTAAAAATATTTTATATCATTATGGAAATGTGCAGAGAAACATCAAAGGTACTTTTCAGTAATTTAAAAAATGTCATATTTTTTCTTTCAGATTTTAAGCCTTGATCTGTCTAGAAACATCTGTGTTATGCTCTGTGTATGATTGCTTTTATAGGCTATGCATGTATCAGTCAGATTTCACTTTGTGAAGAAACAAGTTAAGTAAGTCGTTTTATGTTCTTCTGATTAAACCACACATCCTCTATATGTATCCACATTCTAAATTTTAAAGGTTATTTATAATATTTTGTCCAATTATTCTGACAACTGAGAATTATATTACGTTGACATTGGGGTTAACATAATTTATTTGTTTATTTTATGTAAGCCCTGAAAATACGCTTTTAAAAGTTATTGTAAGAATGTACGTCTTTTTAAGGTCACACATATGCTTTCAACATTACTTTTACACTGTAATTTTTAAGATTAAAAGTTTTATTTAAAAAGTTTTAATTAAAATCTTAGTTAACATAAGGATTTAGGAATAGAAAAATCTCTTCTTCAGAGGATTGAAGAAGATAGTGTATGCTGTTACTGCCTCTAGGCCTGGCTATAGAAGAAGTCTGAAATATTGAGTGAACAGAGCTTCTCAAATACTACAGACTGAATTTTTCAAATCCTACATAATCTTCTAAGAACACTGCTAAAATGATGGGTGGCCAAACTGCTGGTAAAACAGCCAGCAGAGGACTACATCTAACTTTATCTCATCCTTCAATAAGACCCATAGAACAACCCACAAAGGGCATACAGTCTTTTTATATGTTTATTGTAATCTACTTCACAATGCTGGATGTAATTAGGCTTAGCAAGTATAGTGATCTTAATTTTTTTTTTATTTTCACTGCACTTTTAAAAATAATTTCCCAGCCTTCGTAAAAAGATTAAAATTCTTCTGCAACTCTCAACTGATCAGCATCCCACCACTATTGAGAGTAGGTTAGTTTGTCAATTCTGTGATCATAGCAACACTCTCCAAATGGCAAAATCGCTGTAAATACTGTGCAACTATGGCAAATGAATAGATTCTCCTCTATGGGTATGTTTCCCTGAAAAGTAAAAGAAATTTGTGACATAGAAGTAGAGAAATTCATACCCCACTGTGGATTGGGTTGAGAGTGATAACTTTCTAATCCTTTTAAAATGGACCAGTTCAGCTCTGAGACTGTCTGTTACCAGATCAGAGATTTCTTCCCAACCCCCAGTTCCAGGTACTACATCCAGTCCTCAGTTCTGCTGTGAGATGAAAGAAAGAAAGCACTGTTCTTCCTCTTCACAGCTTTCACAGAGAAGACACCAAAGGGCTGGAAAGGAACCCAGGGAACCGAGACCCCAAGGTGCCATGAGGCACTCGGGGAACTGCAGGTGTCCCCTGAGCTGTTATTGCCTCTGCTGCCCGAGGGTACGCTCATCAGTCTCCACTGGGCTCTGTCCTAGAGCTCATCTGGCTCAGTCTCAGGTTGTTTTCTTTGAAAAACCCCGCTTAGACACAGCAGCCCCTGCAGACCCTACCAGACTTTTTTGGGAAGGCATCAGCCCATTTTGCGCAAGTCTGGTGCAGAGCAAAAGGCTTCTAAGGTCGTAAAGGTCTCAACAACTTAGGCACATTTTCGAAAGGGCAGAGCAAAATATTGGTTTTGTGCAGGTTCAGCCTCTCACAGACCTCCCAGATATAACCTTCCTGTCTTTATGACACGGTAATTGCCATTTGCCAACGTAGCATTGATCCACAGAATGGTTTGTCATCCTGAGTCTGACAGAAAATGTTTCAGAAAAAGGTGAACAAAAACTCAGAATGAACAGGTGCAGAATAATCTCTCTGTGAGGGTAATATCATCCTAACCTCCACTAACTGGTAGTTCTCTTGTGCTCTTGTGAACCATAAGTATATCCTGTACATTACTTATCCTGTCTAATTAACTATGAACGTTCTTATTATCTGTATCTAATCATTTTTTAAATCCTGCTAAGCTCTTTGCTTCAATTATCTTTTAGCAAGCAGCCCTAATAGATAATTACACAGGGCATAAAGAGCATTTCCTTTAAATCATGGTTAAACATGTTGTTTCCCAATTTCACATGCCATCCCTTTTCTCTTCTCTTATGAGACCCATAAAAGGAGTCTCCCAATTTACACTCCCTCTGTTTAAATCTCCAATATTTTGTCTCTGTCAGTTAGTCTCTCTTACTCGTCTCCTTCCTAGCATGAACTATCTCACGCTCTCATGATGCAGAGGTTTCTGCACAATCCTCATGATTTTAGCTCATTGGCATGAATGAGTTTAGGCTTTGTTTTGCTTTGTGTTCTTAGATGTGACTACCATCATTTGGCATACTCTCAGTTTACATAGCCATATTCTTCTCCATCTTCTTGTCTATCTTAGCATTGTTTGATTTTTACTACTGATGTTGCATTATGAGCAGAGATTTTCATTACAGTTCAGATGGTGAAAAAAAATGTTTTTCCTGTATGCTGACAGAGATGTTTGTTTCCAGCAGTTCCTAGAAGCTCTGTTTAATCCAAAATAGATAACATTATTTGTCATACATAGCTACAATTATAAAAATCCTGTGACAGGCTTTAACAAAAACACTTTGGGTCTCTGGACTGTGGGCTTATCTATTAAGGATGGTTTGGAATTTTTCAACAAAACGTTTTCACATTGAAATATAACTTCTATTTCAAATGTTCCACCCTTCTAGAGGAACATTCAGGGGTAACTTTTCTATCTGTGTTAAGTTCATG